>OZ012677.1:82325782-82378874 GCA_963942445.1 Argyra leucocephala
TAGATTCAGCTTTAAAAATTGGGCCCTTTGCAACAGTAATGGGTACATGTTTGTGTTTGATTGGTCACAACATAAGATACATATATACAACCAAAGACGATGTGGAGTTTGCCATAAAAATGTCAACTTTATTTGCATAAAATGTGATAGAGCGTTGCACCCACAATATTGTTTTGAAATATTTTAAATTAAATATAAAAATTACGAGGAAGCAGTTTGCAGAGATTTTGATGACATCGAAAAACTATAGCTAGACAGGGGTCCATAATTTATAAAGAAACTAATCTGGATGACCAAAAACCCTCAAGATAGCAGTGGGAAAATATTGATCGAAATACAAATGTTTGTAAATCGAATTAGGTTGGAGTGGGATAGTTTTTTGAAGATTTATGACTTGGCCCCAAATAATAGAAAAACCAAATACTTTCTTCATTGAACATTATAATGCTTTGAATTAAGGCTTAAACTTGAATTATTATTTATTAATTTGGAAATTGAAAAATTATCTGCAATTAGTATTACGTTTGAATTTTTTCACATACTCTAATTAAAATAAAACTATTTTAAAAAAATCCTGAATTATATGAAATAACCTTTTATTTTAAAAGGTAAAGGACTCCACCATTTATGCATTCCTTATATTTTTTTTTTTTTTTGTTAAACAAAATATTTCTTTTGTTTAAATTTTGTTTGATTTTTTGTTTTTTTTTTTAATTAAACGCATGTAAATTGGGGATTCTCTGTTTAACTTATATAATAACATACTATGTACATACTATTTTCACCTATAGTATCTACTATACCATACAATGTTTATTATTTGTCTTATTTCTATTTCTTTTAATTATTTTATTATGTTTCTATTATCACTGCATATATTAAATTTAATAATAATATGTATCTTTGTTTACAGTTACCGCTATAACGGTAATCACTTATTATTACATTATTTCACTTGTTTATTTAATTTTGTTTTATATTTGCTTTTGTTTTTATTATTTTCAACAACAATAATTGCAAAATCTAATAAGAATAATGTAATGTGAAAAAACCATAAAAATAACGGTAAAATTATATTAAGAAATTCAATGAATTGTGAATTGTAAAAAGTATAATAATATGCATCTAAGTATGTCGTATGTGTTAAAAACAAAGAAATAGAATATTATTTATTATGCATATAGCTTAGCTATGTATGCAACAACATAGAAAATTAAAGAAATAAGTTTAAAGTCAAATATAAAAAATGTATTCAAAAAATATGAATTTGTATATACATCAGATATATTTAAGCAGGGACGATTCAAAAAATTTTCTTTTTTTATTAATTTATAGTTGTTGTTTTATTCAACGTTTTTAAGTGTTTCGTCGAGGTGTAAAAAATAATAACAATATAAGAATTGAAAATGAAATCAAGTAAATTGAGGTCAACAGTGTCATGAAAATGTTTGAATAATTATTATTTTTGTTATAAATATAATTACATACATTATATATGTAGATATACATACAGTTATACAATTTAAAAAAAAAATGCACCACCGCTAGAAGCATCAAAGCTGTAAGTTCAAGTGGGTACACATATAGCTAGCTATCCAACATAACTGTATTAGTAGATTTGAATAGAAAAAAAAATAAAAATAATAAAAAATATTATAACCTGAATCAGGGGTGACTTTTTAAATAAAATAAAATAAATTAATAAAGGCTATTTTATTTTTATGGAAATTCGAAACTTTTAGATATAATAATTGGTACAATATGAAGATTATAGTAAATTGTATAAATTATTACAATTTAAAAGTTGATGTAAATAAATGGCAACAAACGATTTCATATAGGAATAGGACAAAGGTTTGTAGAATACAACGTGCTGATTCAGAGCAAGTATTAGAAGTAAAAATCAATCATCATATACAGCCGCTCGGTCAAATACTTGAGCTATACGCCATTTCAGAATTTTTCAGTTAAGTATGCAATTATAGATTTCATACCCAAATTTTTCATATTTCGTTTTATAAATCTCAAAAAATCATCTTACAGATGCACATAACAGTATAATACTCTGGCCTAGAACAATTAGAAACAATGAAATCTGGGAAATGGCCAATCAAGAACCAACACGCACACAAATAAAGCCGAGAAAATGGGGTTGGAGAAGCGACATTCTTAGAAGTTTAATGAACAATATAGCAATGTAGGCATCGGATCCAGAGGGAAAATCCACAAAGGGTAAAAGGGAAAGATGACAATATACAACAATATAACATTTCAATAGATAACAATATAACATGGAGTGAAATTAAACACTTAGCTCAGTTTTGTGCTAAGCAGTTAGATGAAAGAACTTTATGGAACACCAAATGGAGTGAAGCAGCAAAATAAAATTTAGTTAATATTTTATTTTCAATTCCAAGACTCATTTTAATCGGAAAAACATTTTGGCATGTAATTATACAGGGGTAATTATGCAGGTAATTATACAACATTAGAATGATTTGGAGAAAATTACGGACAATACCTACTTGAACTAAATACTTGTATGCAAAAAATCAATGTGAATGTTTAAATGAATCAAAAAGATTACCCAAATCAATGTCCCTGCCTCAGTTGTTAACCTATCTTTCGATGAGTTTACCTTGTTTTTTTAATGAATCGAAAACTGGTTCTTCGGATTGTATAAATTTGTACCAAATTCACACTTTTATTTTGCTAATAATTTCATGTAACACCACTGATTTACCCAGACCATTTCTGATATCATTGAATATTCCATTGAATTTTGTAAATTTTAAATATAATTTCATCAAAACAATGTTTTAGCAATGGTATAGCAACCAACACATACATACATAAAATACTCAATATGAAACAATATTATATTACAAAAAAAAAAAAAAAACTACAGCGTAAACATTATATCAGGATAACTTTTATCTTTTTTTTTCAATTCAATGTCCTTGCTTATAGGTGTATTTGAAAAAGGTATACAAGTTTATAATATTTTCTTTTATAAATAAAATTTATTTTAAAAGAAAAAATAAAAAATAACAAACAAAAAAAAAACAATATGAAAGAACATTGTTTTGCCTTCATTCTTAATTATTTTGTATATACGATGAAGAATAAAAAATAAACAAAAGAAAATAAAGGAATTAAGATTTGCAAAACAAAAAGAAAAAAAAAAAAGAGAAAAAATTCAAGTTTTCTTCAGGGGGTCCAAAATAATGTAAGTAAATTTCTACGAAATTTCATTTTTATATGAAAATTTTCTTATTTTAAAATTTCATGTTTTCCTGTGCAATGTATTTATTTTTTATAATATTATTTTCTTTTTATATTAAATTTTATAAGGATAATAATGAAAATATCAAAATATTCTTGCATATTATTTTATTCATTTTTTTTCTGATATTTTAGTTGTTATTTTCATTCTATAAGTTCAAGTTTTGTTCATTCTATCTCTTTCTCTTTAAATATATTACAGTTTATTTTGTAGTTTTGACACTCGATTAAACAAATCTTATTTACGAAAAAAAAAAACTAAATCTAAAATTTAATATATTTTATACTTAAATATTATGTATATTTAGATACGTGTATGTATTTGGGAAAACTTTATAATCTGTATAGAAGCAACTTAAAAATAAAAATCAAAACAAAATTTTAAAAACTAAAATCCTTCATTGGAAAAAAAACTTTTTCTATAGATTTTCACGAAAAAAAAAAACAAAAGAAAAATAAAAATGATAACAATAATAAGAACAACGGTAAATAACAATAACAACAACCAGAACGGAAAGATCAGATTCTATGAAAATAATAGAAGTAAGCAGCGAAACTTCTATATAACGGTGTACATTTTTAAGTGTTAGAGAAAATTTAAATTAGGTGAATCCTTTTGTTTTATTTTTTTTTTTTTTTGTTTTTTGTTATTATTTTTAATTTTCACTTGTATCTGTAAGATATAGATACAAATTTACAAATTCATGCCATTACATTAGGTTGAATTCAACATAAAAAAAAAAAATTTACAATTTTTTTATTTTTGTTTTTTTGTTTTTTTTTTTGTTAGCTACCAGCTTGTAATGACGGGACAATAAATTTTTCAGGTTAAAATAGTCTTGTGTTTCTACTTCTTCCTATAATGTATTCCTATATATCACAAAAATTTGCTAGTTTTACACACACTTACATTCAAAATGAATTTTTGTGCAATTCTATTAGAAGAAATTACATGTCAGTAAAATGAATGAATTTTTCTATACAAAATAATAATAATGTATAAGATGAGTACAGTGATTTCTAAAAATAAATCGATATACAATAGAATATGTATTTTTGCTTTTTGTATTTACTTTTTGGTTAAAAATAGTAAATCTAAAATAATATAGAGATCATGGTAATTTGCGTGATATAATAAAAATTGCTATCAATTATACGACCAGGCGAATATCATTAAGTAATGTTAATAAATTATAATTAGTCGGGCATATTGAAAGAAGTGCAAGAAGCTACTCACTTATTTTGTAAAGAAAAAGAGGACGTTTCAAATTAAGATGGACAGCCAACTTGGAAAGAGACAATCGAATAATAAAAGTAATAAACTGGACGACATCAGCAAGAGACAAGTTCACATATAGGCATAAGCTACATCAAGCAAAGATCTTACCAGGTTTGTTCAGGCAATGATGATGATGATAGTAATTTTCAATGATTTAAGAAGTTTTATTTATAAATGTTAATCGAAACAAAAATTATTTATGTGACGCAGTGAATCGCAATTGAATCACAAAATAATATAACTTGATCAAAATATCTTTAAAATATTTTTTATTATCAAACTTTAATTTGAAATTAAAAATGAATTTTATTCAAAATATTTTGAAGTGAATTGGATTTTCTAATAATTTTTCTAGTTGCTGGCAATTCAATTTGAACGTTTGCAATGGGATTTATTCAGATAGTAATAAACGATCATGTTATAAATAAAATAGTTCATAGGGTCATATATAACTACAGGTGGTACTAAAAAATGGTAACTGAAATGTTTGTAGGAAAATTTGAAATAAATGAACTTGCTATGACTAGAAACAAAATACAACAATAAATTCTGATATGTTTAAAAATATTAAAATATCAGTTTCAAATATATTATGGGAATAAAATGAATATACGCTACCTACCCTAAGTGTTAGTAAATTTATTAATTTCCTTTTTTCCTACAAACATTTCAGCTATCATTTTAGTTTTGCTGCTAAACATTTTACATATATACTTGAACTAAGTAATAAGCAATGTCTGAAATAAAATTTTAACATAATAAACGTTATCATGATTTAAATCAATACATTAATATTCGAAAGCCTTCAGATGGATAGCTTGCTTTTTAAATCATTAGACTCTGTTGGTAAATCTTGTTGATGAATTAAGATATTTTTGCTGGTTTTGGTCTTCTCATCAATGCAAGCATGATTATATTGTTTGTTTAGGTAAACCAAATATAAGTTAACGTCCAGATAGATTATAGGGTCTGTCAGACCACTCACAACACATTTAAAAGTTTAAATCGAATTAGAAGCTAAAAAGCGATAGGTAAGCTTAGGAAAACTCTTACTTATGGAAAAGCAACGATTCGGCTTGATGCTAATATATGATTTAATTGTTTTGGATGTGATTATATTAGATTTAACTTTCATTAAAGTATTTTAGTACTCCATTAATTTTTATACTTTAAACTAAAAATATGTTCTCAAGATTCCTTAAATCCGTGAATCTTTAGTTGCTTAACTTCGTAAGATTTTGACAGTAAATTAAGCAATTTTATATGAGTTTTATGATCGTATAACAACCGAAATCGATTAAAATATTATATATATACATATTATTCTGCATTTATCTGGATGTTTGTAAGTTCGACGGAATACTCCAACACATATACAAATTGCAATATGTATACAAATTGCTTTGGTACTCTTTTTTAACCCCTGTCTACCATGCTGAACCTTTGCAGGAAAAAATACCATTGCATGAAATATATTTTTTTAATTTAATGTTAGTCTTCTTCGCAAATAATAAGGAAAAATAAGAAATAATAATAAAAATATAAATAAAACAAACAATTTTTTTGATTTATAATAAGAAGGACTAATAGAAATTTTATCAATAGTTTAATATGGTATAATAACCAAAAGGCAAACAGCATTTAACACCAAAAAAAAACATAATGCACTTAAAGGTTATTCTTCATACTTAAAATTATACACAATATGTATATGTGTTTATATATTTATTTTCTTTTTTTCATTTTTTGTTGTTGCTATGATAATGATCATAGCATCATAGTTTTGGTACCGTATGCATTGCCTGTACTATAGTACTGTAGTTATATTTACTCTAGCCAGAAATGTGATGTGATGAAGGGTTAAATTTGTTATCTATTTTTATTTTTTTTGTTTATTGTTTTTTTTTTTAATATATATTATATATATCTATATGACACATAAATTTATGACCGTATATAATATTTAGTATTTATTATGGGGTTAGGTTTTGTTTCTGCTGATTTACACATAAAAACAATAAGAACCTATACATTTTTAAAGAAATTAAATGAAATTTTGTACTATTTATTATTTTTTATTTCTTATCTTTGTAAATTTATAATTTTTAGGTATATTTGTTTTCTTCAATTGTGAAGAAATGTATTGTGTAGAGAGTGATGAATTTTTTTTAATATAGTAGGTAGGTATATATAGGTATCGGTTAAACCTTATTGATTGTTGTTCTTCTTTTTAATGTATGTTATAAATAATAATTATGTTTGAATTTTAACATGAACAGTTCGATAATGAATTTTTTGAAATGAAATGAAATTTTAAGCAACCGATTAATGGTTCAAAAGTTATGAACAGTTTTGTAAATACTTATTTATTTGCAGTAAATTTTTTTATTTTAATGTTTTTATTTTAGTTTTTATTTTATTCATCAAAATAAATATTATGACGTGTACCTACAATATTATTATTTTTTTTGTTATTTACAGCTTTATTAATTTTTGTTTTTAAATTGTTTTCGTTCAAAGTTGTGGCTCATTATAAAATATTATTTGTTCGCTATAAACTTTGACGCTAAACTTAAGCAGCGAATGTTATTGAATGTTAACAGGATTAACTTAATTCTGAATTATACGATAAATTTTCAATGTTGGCAAAAAAAATATGTATTTTTCTTAAACTTGAAATGAAAACTCTAATGAAGGAAAGAAATGCTAGAATTGATTTTGCTTCCGTCATTTATGGCGGGTTGCAAAGCTAGGTAATTAATATTATTGCAAAAAAAAAACCTAGAGTTTTCGAATTTATTTGTAAAAAAACTTGATTGTTAAAATTCAATGCTCCGAACTATTCAATTAATACAACTTACAACACTATTTTTTAAAACAGTAAATTAGAATAATACAAAATGTAATTATTTCAGAACAGAGAATATTCATTTACGTTTATCACTGATTAAAAAAATTTCATTCTACTTGTTGATAATAACGGTAAAAGCACTGTGAATTTTAATCTTATCAGGCTGAAGATTAGGTTACTAAGTTTAGCATCATCAGAATGAATTGTTTTGTTTTCTAAAATGAAATGGGATCTAAAGCTGATTGTATACATTTTAATTTTTTGGGAAATTTTTACTAAAAAAGTGTTATTGGAATGCACAATATGTGCACCCCATTGCTTGCATGCTTAAAATACATAGTGATTATTTTCTTTTTGAATACATTTTGAATGTTTTCTTTACTCTTTTGTTTATTTTTTTATATTTTTGAACATTAAATTCCATTAAGTGTTAAATTAATTTAATATAAACAAAAATATATTATGTACGAATGTATATATGGTATAGTGTATAGTAAGTGCTAATGAAATAGATACACTTAGATACAGAGATACAAAGATCAGGTAATGTTATTTTAAATAACAATTAATTTCGTTTTATTTAACAATATTTTTTTTTTTTTTTATTTTATATTTAAAAAAGAATTTTCTTTATTTTTCCTTGTGTGTTTTTTTTTTGTTTTATTTAAGTAAGAAATAAATTTTCATTAAGGTGTTGTTATATAAAGTTTTTAAACAACAGGAAATAATTTAAAAAAAAAAAAAAAAAAAAGTTAAAAGATTTTAAGATGGTTCGTCAAATGGCACAAATTAATTAAAAGTTGAAAATTAAAAGGATTTTCTCTTAATTAAAAAGTATTTTATTAGTATGAAATTATAACTGAAAAATACAAAATGTAACCTCTTATTATCGTACCTGAGGTATACATAATATTATTTCGTTAATTATTTCATTTTAAAAAGTATATACAATGAATTTTATATTATTTTTTGACTTATTTTTATTTATTTTGTTTACAGTAAGATCTCGAGATATTTCTACTTAAGCTTATTAATGTTTTCTGTGTATGTCTAAAGCATGAAGAGGTGTTGTTTTAAAATTGAATGGTTCTAACGGTTGAATTGTTAACATTTGTACCAACTTCGTAGCTAAGTCTAGATATTTTTTATATTATAACATTTCCCTGGTAATTTTACAAATGATTATTAACAGAAGTAGGAAAATAGTAGGTTTACTCTGCGCTATTTGGCAGTTTGAAGATCTTTGGAATATTGCATTTCAATTACTTTACTCTACCACATGAAGTTAACATAATTTTTTCCATTTTCAAATTAAGTTCAAATAGTAAAATATCTTAGTTCATTTCTTTAATTGTTTGGTTGAAGGTTATGATGCAGCAATAATGAAAAATTTTAGGATAAGTTAACTCTATTGAACGAATAAACAACATTCGAACGTAGCGTATATACCTATATTAATTTTTTGTTATATACAGAAAGGGTTATTTCGTAAAACTAGAATAATTATAAATAAATATACAAAATTTAATAAAATTAATAATTCAAATATGAATATGAATATTCAAAATTGAGATTCAATATTGGATTGGTGAGTAAATCCACAAATCGAAAATGCACAAAAAAAATCCATAAATTCAAAATATATAACATTGTGGCAAATTAATCCTGTAAAAGGAAGATATCGTCGTTGTACCCCAACACCGGCTATGCATAAAAATAATTTATATAAATATTCTGTAAAAAGCGTGGAACTTTTATTTTGACTGTAAAATCTCTCCAAACTCAGAATTTCGCATAAAGAGCCGTACATAATAAAGTGAAATACGTAAAATTAATAACAAGGACCGTTTTTTGTGGATTTTGTTCTTTTCTGGATTTAGGGACTAACCCTTCAATATTATGTCAAAAATATAATTACTATATAATAGCTATAACCTATATTAAAACATTCGAAAAAAAATCTTATGCTAATCGTGATTATGTTAATTTTGACATTAATAATTTATCTGACCATTACAACCATGATAAATTTTTCAACTTTTTATGTGTAACTCTTAACGAATATAGGTGGTAATGGAATATAAAAAATACCAGATTTTTTAATATTTGCATTTATTTCATAATTTTCTCCTTACATACACACTTGTAACACTGTTTTGATTAATTCTATCTTTTCTGGTCCTCTGAAATCATATCCCAAAAAATAACAAATGTAATTGCGAAACTTATTAAATAGTTTACTTAATACTTATCAATTGGATTTAGAACACTGATGCACAACTGCTCCCCAGCTGTTTTCATAACTGAGATTTTCATTGCACGTTTATTTTTGGCAAAAAATGGGATTCCTATAAAATTATAAGAATCAATACGGTTTTAAATTCTGTGATAAAGTGTATTTTTTCAAATAGCAGATTTGACTACCTTAATAATAAAATATCTTCTTTTTTCTATTTGCATTTCAGATTTAATGAATTTATTAGACAGTGTCAAAGGAAATAGTCACACACTGACTTTTGCCGATGATATAATAGTCTATTCAGCAGATAGCAAAGTAAGCACTATTCAAACAAAAGCTCAAAAAATTTTTAATATCATTTTGGACTATTGCAAAATATGGAAATTGAACTTTAATAAATGTGGAACCGTATTATTGGAAAAATTACGTCAGTTCGAAAGAAAATGCATAAGAGCTTGTACTAAAATATTCAGAAAGCCCGAGTCCGACTACAAATATTATTACTCCAATAAATATTTGTATAGGGAAGCAAACATAATCCGAATTGACAATTTTCTAATAAAATTGATTCGAAAACATTATGATAGAGCACTAAACACTCCAGAAAATGGTTTAATATCACATATATTTTACCAGAATGAGGAGTACATTAAAAAAAATAATACTCACGGGATTTATTGCACCCAAACATTTCATATTTCTTGATCAAAATGGTTATATTCAAGACCACAATCATGTCCCTATACTATATCACTATAGTAGACGTAATATCATTGATTACAATCCGGGCCACATAAATGGAGATAACTTAAAATATAACATGTCTATACCAGATAGAGACAAAAAAATTAAAAGAGAATATTGGTGATTAGAAAACCCACTCAACCAGAATTAGGTACTAAATACATATTAGGTTTAACAATTAGGTTAAGTTAGATTAAATAGGCTTTATAATTAAGTTAAGTTAGGTTAGCTTAGTCTAGGGTTTTTATTTAACAAAAAAAAAGATTTAATATTGATTTTTAAGCCTTATTGTTACAATATATAATATACAATAAATGTTAACATACAGTAATAATTACAAGCGACCAAAATAAATAGAAAGAAAATAAAATTAACATAAAAATTTTAAATAAGTTTAAATGTTAATAGTAATTAGTTATAGTAAAGCCGTTTTCCTCAAATTTTTTATAGGCTAAGATAGTTTTAAGTCTATGTCAAAGACAAATAATAAAAGTGTATATTAAAAAAACTACATTAATAATTTTCACCTCGTTTATATTATATTCATAGGTGTGTTGTTATTATAATCTTAATTTGATTTAACTATCGATCTTTGTGTTTACAAATTTAATTAACTAAATTCCCTATTCTAAAAATTTAAAATTTTTTATGCCACCAAGGACTTACTTTTTAATAATAATATCAATACACATTTTTAATCAATAGATGTCCATTTTCATTTAGTCAAACTCTGGAATTAATTTCAAACTTGTATCCGGAAATTAGTTCAATTTTTTACATTCAAAGAGTACTGAAATAGGATATTGTCCAAGTCATTGTTAAGCAGAATGAATAATGATGAATTTAGTTTTACTTTTTCCTCTTTGCAATCCAATAATAATTATTATGGTTATAATTTTTTTTTTTGATTTTTAAATAATTTAATTAATTTTTTTTAGATATCTTTATAAGCTCATAAGGGTTAGATCATCACCCATCAGTAAGAAATTTGTAAATGTGGAACAGGCTCTTAGTTTAATTAATTTATACTGTATAATTTACAAGTTTTAATTTCAAATGACCGTAATTTTAAGTCACTATTAGCTAGTTCCAACTAGTATAAAACTAACTTTGGACATATTTTAAAAGATTAACTCTTGGTTGTAAAATTTGTTGAATAAATAAATAAATATTGTTATTATTAATATCTTATTATAATACACAAGATGAACAACGTGGTCAGTAAAAAAGCAAGAATAATTGATAGTAATTTACACTAGAAGTAATAGTAAATTACACCACAAAAATATTCAAATTTTAGCAAGTTCTTGGTGCTGAATACTTAAAATATTTCAAATATAGTTATACCAAATAAATTACGGTTATTTCCAAGTTGAGCGACATCTATACTCCAAAACAAATTTAAATCATGGAAAATTCTTAAAAAGGCTTCATAATTCTGTCATTCTAAATAGACATACAAACTTATTGAAAAAAGTACAAAAACAAAAACATAAAATCAGATCAGATCAGATCATACTCTTCAAAATTGATATAATAAATGTTCGTTCATTTGCTTCTGCTATTATTAAAAAAAATACATACAGTAAAACACGGTGATAGTCATTTGCTAAATTTCAGTAACATTTCTGACTGTAACTGTTTTGTGACTATTTGCGTAGTAAAAAAAAATTGCATCTTTATAAATAAAATCAAATTCAATAAAATATCTTTCGTATAACAACAATTTTAAATTTTATGTTATTCATAAATAGCAATTCTGTTATGTAATCACAAAATATACATATTTGTAATAAAGAACAGAAAAAGAAAATATATAAATCAGTTTTTTAATAAAATAATTAACTTTTGACTTATTTTGTTATTTTATTGAAACAATTGTGGTCATATTTTAATGTGACTTGAACGACATCGATTTTATGAACTTATGAAGTTTATTACTTTATTTCAAACAAATTGTAGACTATTACTATAACAGAGTTGTGACTACAAACATTTTTTGACTTTAAATGAGTTAAAATACATCGATCTACTACGTGGGATGGAAGTAATGGGATTTTATTATGTTAAGTTTATTTATTGAAATTATTATTAATTTTGTCATAGAGTATTAGGAATTATAGTTTAATTTCATTATATATATATATTCAACAATCAAGCGATTCAGAAAAAACTCAATTATACCAAAACAATTATTTCTGTTTATATAAAATCGTACCTGAAAGAACTGCTTCTGTGCAATTGCACAGGGTATTCACTAGTTATTATTTATTATTGAATAAAATTTTAATTATACACAATAGTAATTTACAAGCTATCATCTTAATAAATAAATAAATTTAATATAGATAATTGAACAGATAATTAACATAGACAATTGTAGAACTTAGATGTACATACTGTAAAGAATACTAAAACATTAGGTACTGTTATTATTATCGTAAGTTGTAAAAATATTACTTATTATATTGTATAATCATTCTAAGCTGTTATTTAAAATTTTAACAAAAAAAAAGCCATTGCACCAAATTTAAATTTACATATATAATATATTTATACTATATTATATACATTTCGTGTTACATAATTAATATATATGCTTCATTTACAATGCCAAACCATCAAAATTATCAAAATTTTCAAGTTTAATGCAGTATTTTTTTAAATCAACCAAATTTTCTACAGCAATACAACTTCCTTTGTGTTTCACTCGTTTCCAGTAATTTTTTAACTAGTTGTGTTATTTGCATTGTATTATACACAACTAATACATGTCTAAGTTCTTTGATGTCAAAACAAACTCCAAGTAAATTTAAAAAAATTAAGATAATTAATTTCAAAGGAAAAACTTAAAAAAAATATTGTTTTTACTTTATTAGAATGATTATTATTACAAAACAAGAGCCCTTCTAATAAATAATAATATAAACAAAAAAAAAACCTAAACTAAAAAATGTCCTTTTCTTTCGTATTTCACTTTTCAAATTTACATGGAAATTTCGGAAAATTTTTAATTATTCCATGAAAATAATGATACACTGACATTATTGTGCCTATTGTTTTGTTGTTGTCTTCAAATTTTTTTCAAATCCATATACAATTCAACTTTCATGGTTTTTAATTTTCTCAAATAATAAGGATACTTTTTTTAAACTGTTTTCCTTTTATTTTTTATTTTTTTCCCAAAACGTGCCGACAGCTAATATTAGACAAAAATTAATGGCATTGACAGCAATCCTTAAATATATAATTAAGTAATTTAAATGAATTCATGCACATATATACATAAATAAATAAATAAATACATCAATAAAATATACTATTATGTTTGTGTATTTAGGTATGTACATGTTATAACTGTAATATTAATAAAAAATTAACTTTATGAGAACAGACAGAAAACCTAAAAGAAATATTGCGAAAAAAAAAATAAATAAAATAAAAGGACATTCGTCCTGAATTAACTTAACTTATTACAGTCATAAAATTACATATATTATTATGGAATGGTGTGACACGAAAAATTTAGGAACAAAAAAAAAATGAAAAAAAAAATTGTTTAAATAAGTTTTGCAAATAACGTTTACTTCAATCTACAATGTAATCCAATATATCAAAATATAAAGAACAACAAGGATACTCAATCCTTGTTTTAGTTTTCTTTATTTTTCCTTTTTTTGTTTTGTTATTGTTTTTTCTTTTTGTTTATACATCTCTAACATTTCAAGAATATTATATTTACTGCACGAATTGGGATATTTTTAACTAATATAATATTATAATAATAATGCCATTCTTTAATCATATGGAGCAAGTAATGTCCTTAATCCATATAAAATGCACAATTTTTGAAATTTTTCAACTGATCAAACTTAAAAATCGTAATAAATGAAATGTTCGTTGAAGTGACGAAATTTGAATAAAGGTTATAAAAAAAATTATGATTTTGAAAATAGTATTGGAAATAATCATCGCTTTAATTCATGTCAACATTAAAAATTAGGTTTGGTAG
This sequence comes from Argyra leucocephala, assembly GCA_963942445.1. NCBI lineage: Eukaryota > Metazoa > Arthropoda > Insecta > Diptera > Dolichopodidae > Argyra > Argyra leucocephala. The sequence continues at coordinate 82,340,193 of OZ012677.1, forward strand.
GGAAAAGCACAGTTCAATAACCAACAAAAGAATTGAAGAACTAACAACAATATTTACTGAATTACTAGAAATTGGTTTTAACTATAATTTTATATTGACGAAAATTTATATTGAGAAGCTGTACGTTCATATTGTTGAATTGTATAAACATTAAAATTTTAATTGTAGTCGACCGACTGATGATACTTCTAAAAATATGAAATAATTCAATTTCTATTATAATATTCTATATCAGCAACAAATTGGAAAAGTTGCATTAATTCTCAATATTTGTGTTTTTTTTCATTCCATTTTGTCAAATTCTGAACTAATCCACTAAACTCTACTATTTATTCGATTTCTATTGATTGAGAATATTCAGCCGAGAAATTGTTCAGTTTTGTTTTAAATATTCAGAAGTGCTCAGTTTTGTATTAAATTTATTAACTCAAACATAACTCTTTTCAATTGTGACATGTAACCAACAGCTTATAATTATTATGAACTAAAGTAAGCTTTATTAATATATTCCTTACTCCTATCTTTTTCAAGAAGATCTTGCAAATTTTGACTGTCCTAACCATTTTTTTTTATAATGTTATCAAATGTTTTAATATCGTAGTTCCGTCTTATTTAAGTTATTACAAAATTATAATACTCTCAACAAATTTTTATAAAATTTCAATATATTATCAATGGTGAAAGAAAAATTTAATATGTTGGCAATAATATACAATAGCTTAAGTCGAAATGAGATATTGTTACGATCACATTCTACGTGCAAAAAATCTATATTCCATAATGATCCCGGGGGCTTTTATGAATTTTCAAAGTTGGGAAATTTGTCCAAATCAGCTCTGTTTATTGCACATCATATAATAACATAAACCAACTTAAGTCATTATAATATAATCAATTATTATCTAAATATTCGATAGAAAACTGCTTATATGAAATTCAGCGGATATATTAAATTTTGTTCTGCTGCTCCTATAACACTTGTTTAAAATTGACTTAAGCGAATGTATCCATTTGTCTTGTATTTTTATCTTACCTACAAATTAGCTATAAAGGTTTATAATTTTGCTTTTATTATTTATTATAACAGCTTATTTTAGTTTTTTTTTTTTAAGTTTTGAACTGTAATGTATACATATTATTCAACCAAATATATTTACAAATTTAAGTTATATAACAATTAATATTACGAACATAGACTAAACTTTTTATGTCTTCCAAATTTTTTCATATAACAATTTGCATATGATATATATTTTAAAATTGTCACACTAAAAAGTTTTAAATTTTTTAATTTCTTACTTAAGCCTAATCGTAAGCCCTAAACTGGACTCTAACCTGAAATAGTAGTCAAATGACATAACCATTACAACATATTGATCGCCTTTATTCAAGTTATTATAAAATTGTACAATCAAAAAAATTTTAGTGTCTATACATAGTACAAGTTATATTTATAAAGTCTCCGCTGAACTAGCCCAAAACTTTTTAAAATATTTTTTATTCTTTAACTTATATCAAATCATTAAAAGAAATTCAGCAAACAATTTGTATTGTCAGTTAGTGATGAATTTTGAAATACAAAATATTCTTCACTTCTATGTGCGTCCTATCCTGCATTAAAAGACAGTGATAATAAAACAATTAAAATAATGGTGCCGATTATAACTCACAATTTGAAAGTTTTTTAATGCCAAATAAATAAGTAAGCATATGTACCTTAATATAACACAAAATTATTTTATTAAAGAAAAACAATTTTTTTTCAAGATTTGAAATATTTTATTTCTATTGTTTAAAAATTGCCCCTTGCCGTGATTATGTATTTTTTCTTTTTTTTTTTTTAATAATGGACTTTTTAATTTTTTTCTGACACGAATGTTGTTTAATCCTATTTAGAAATAACACAAAAAAAAAAAAAAACTTAAAATTAAAACAAAATCTGTAACAGCAAAGATAAAGGCAAGGATTTTTTTAATTTATTTAGATTTTTTTTTTTTGTGAAACAACCTTTTTTGGCACATTGCCATGCACTGCCTACAGTGCAAATGAATTTTCTTTATTAAAATTTATATATCACTTTACAATGATACACGACTACAATAAAGAGAAAAAAACCTTAGGAAAAGAAAGACAAGAGGAGCTAGGGAAAAAAAATCAAGGAAGTTCTATTTTTTTTTTTTTTATTAATTTGTTCTTTTTTTTTTTTTTTGTAAAATTGTCAAGTATAGAACGGTGCTAATATGCATATGCATAGGGTTGTATTTGCGAATAGAAAATATATATATAATATTATAATATAATAGATTAATATAATATTTTGTTAGTATAATCAATATAAAGTGCAGATGTATAGAAAAAACATTTTGGTAGATATCACTCGAATTTATAATAATCAAATAACTGTTATTCTATTTTGACTATAAAAATCTTGTATAAAGAAAAAAATTAATCTAGAGTAGATACATTATTAAAAAATTGTTTTTGAATAAATTTATTTATAAAATATATTATGAAATTTGGCGCCGTATTTCTGCACTACTGTTAATTTATTATTTTAATTACGTTATAATTTTTATAAAAAAGTAAGCTAAGATTTATAATGTTTTTGGTTTTTAATTTAATGTCTTTAATTTGTAGTGCTATGATATTTCGTAATTATATTATTATTATGGCCCTTTACAGTTACCACTAAATTAGATCGTTTTTGATGCCAGGGCTTGATTGATTCACTTATTTTAGATTTATTTTTTCTTTAAAGAATTGTCCTTTTAAGTTTGTCACTACACATTAAGAAGGATGATTACAAGTTAATCAGCACAATGTGTCTCATTACAGGCATAATACGACCAACAAAGACAAGATAATTGCTTAGAATCACGTCACTCACCAATTGTCAAAGGCAAACCAAATGATGTGAACATTCTTACAAATAGGCAAGACCTTGGACATTAACCTCGCAGACAAAATCACCATAGGCTAATAAAAATCATGTTTTCATGTCCCGCATCAAAAACGGGCAGTGTTGAACAGAACTCGCTCAAACCATAGTAAGTGTGCCGATTCTCTATATAGATTTAAGCAATCACGTTCGCAGTTTCTGGTTGTATTGCTTCTTGACAAACTATTAAACATACAGTGTGTGATTGCAACATCTGAACATACACATAAACCACTTCGTAGAATTAGGTCATCAGCTTTAGAATGGATAACCTCTTGTTTTGTATTTTGAATTTGAATTTTTGTATCTAATTATTTTATATAAACAAAATTTTTTATAATTGTAATGTATTATAATTTCCACAAGCTAAATAAAAACAGCCAATACAGCTGATTGTGGAGTCACATATCTGCTTTCAGTAAAAGTACAATATCATCTATACTGTTTATGACATCGTAATACCCGTTATAATATTTCGATAAGTTATACTTAAACTCCGAAGGCTGCATCATTGCAACTACCATGATGAAAGCTTATAGATTTATACATTTAATTCAATTTCTGGTCTAAAAATATGTTACCGAATATTTTCATTTATTATTAAAAAACTACAACTTTGTTATTATAATAAATTATTAAATAAATTATTTAAATGAATGCAGAGCAAAACTGAATTATTTTTTATTGAATATTTTGAAACACTGATGCTAAGATACGGTTTTAAAGCAAATTTTACTCTTTGATACATTTTATTACTTATTCATTTTAAGTCTGGTCATATGGTGATATTATATCACGATTAAATTGCGTAAACGATTAGTCTTAATAAAGTTATATTCTAAGCTTGGTCTATTATAGGTCGTTGTGATTAAAATGTTGTAGAGTTATTCCTATAGTCTTAAGTTTCCTAATTTTGTATGGTATTCTAACAATTTAATTAAAAAGATTAATTGCCTCTCTATGTTAGTCAACTTTCAATTATTTTTTAATAAATATAAAAAGTCATCATTCATCATAATATGTTAACTTAATATAGGTAAACCATCTAATCGGTTTACTCGATTTATTGCTGTAATAATCAATTGAAGAAAAAAAATTAAAAAATGAACGAACTTAGTTTCAAATAGTTTTTCTAGATAAATTAAAACAATTTTTAATTATAATATTAACATTTCAAAATTTCGGTCTCTAATGGCTTTCCAACTAAATGAATTTTAAAATTTAATTTTATACTTTACACCTACACTGCTGTATTCAGTGTTTTGTATTATAGGATCAAAATATTTTTTCTACCTATTTTCTATTCCTAATACATATATGGCTTCGTATAATACATATATATGTATATAAATAAGATTTTTCATTTATCAATTTATTGAATATTGAATGTTGTTTTTAGAGTACTACTTTAAAAGTAAAATCATTCTTTAATAACATTCCTGAGATATCATTCGTATTATATTGAAAATATGGTATTAACAAATTTCTAATAAGACCTTGAGAAATGAAAATGAATTTTTTATTTTTTATTTTTTTTTTTTATTTTAGTTTTCATTTCTTAAAATGATAACACCAATTCCATCAGCAGATTCAACTATATACTCTGAATTAAATCCTCCATTAGAAGAAATGTGTATTTATAAATGTACAGTAGGTTTCAAAATTATTTAAACAAAATAAATTTCATGAACTAAATTGGAATGAAATAGAGATTGAATTGTCTTTTTGTAAATAAGTCTTCATTAGACATTAAAATATTATTTGGATATATTTGGTAGGTGTTATTTTTTGTTATTCCGGAAAATAAAATATTTTTCAATTTTTTGAAGAAAAATCGTGTGGTTTATTAATTATTAATTTTTTGCAATTTTTATCATCATATAAAAAATTACAAATCGCAAAAATTTTAATATTGACATCTTTGTCTTAAAATTATGATTTTTTATGGGCGAATTAAACTGTTTTTCTACCCAGCGAATGTACGATTTTTAGGTACTGATTTTCCTAAACATTACATAAAGAATAAATTGAGTTTCACCATTCGGTATTATGAATATTAAGGTGTCACCATGTCGATTATAGCGATCATTGAAATGAATACGTAAAATGTTTTGATTTTGATATTACAACCACTCTAGATACAAAATTTTAATAAAAAGTTATAGGAATGGTACAAAATATTTTAACAACAAATCCTATTCAAAATTTTAACATTTTAAGTTAAAATTTTAATAAAAAAGCTATTAATTATCATTTTACGGATCCGTATTTTTTGTTCTAAAAAAACGAATAAATAAACAAAATGAAACAAAATTATTTCAATTAAGTATACATTTCGTCTTTTCACTGTTTCATTTAATAACTTTAAATTAACAAATAACATCAATTATTACAAAATAATAAATTAATTAAACAGAAGTAAGAGAAAATGAACACGTAAGAGAAGTGAACACATGAAATTGTATGAAACATTTTCTTTCTATACAGAGTGTAATATTGCACTTTATGCAACTCCATCTTGCTCTCTGGTGACACACTGCACAACGCAATTGTTTCGTAAATTTTTTTGAATAATGACTATCTTGGTCATTCCTTGGGTTTATAACCAAAACGTACGGGCTTACCTCTTATAAATTGTTTTGATGAGTGATGCCCAAAATACTTCACCATCGCTTCATCTATGGAAAGATTTTTGTGAAATATTCCCCATTGCAAAAATTTTTTATTTAATTTATTCATCCATTTATTCATTCATATACCATTTACAACTATTGTTATGTTTACATCTTCATCTAATTTCCAATATAATCTTTCTCTTGGCAGTTGATGATATTTAGAAAGCAGCAAGATGACAATGAAAGTTTTTATTTCATTATTTGTTACTTTGAACGAATGACAGTTCTGCTGAGCTGCATATCTTTTAGATTCTTCTGCTATGTAATTAATCATTTCGTCGTCAATTATTCGTTCAAAAACTTCAACTGAATTTAAATTTTCAACTACTAGTTTTACATTATCTTGGCGAGCTAAATAGTTATTTCCTTCATTCATATAGTAATATCTTGTACTTCATCAACCCATTCTGGTTCAATATCTTTCTGGATCAACATCTTTTTAGCTGGTGGCTTTCTCACCTTCCCGATTTTAGTAAAAGTGATAGAGAAATATTGTCGTTATCTTCACTGTTAGAGTCACCATACGAAAAGATTTTAACTTCGTCAGGTCAATCAAAAGGAATAGTATCCGCTGTGTCTGAATTCACAGTTTAAAAATATGAATATCTTATCAATAAAATGCAATGTCAAAGATAAAAAATTTCACTTTAATTATTATTACTTTTAATGAAATTAAACGACTTACACATTAAAACTCTTTTTTTTCAAATGTGTCAGATATAATCAACGTTCCCTCTAATTTTTTTTTTAGCTGAGCAAAAGATAAATAAATTGCGGTATGAAGTTATTTAAAAAATTAAATAAAAATTTGGTAAATTAGACATTTTATAAAAAATAAAAGTTTTTTATTGCAGTTTTTCAAGTTTTTTTATTGTTTTTAAATTTTTTTTATTAATTACATAGTATATTATTATTTTTTTTCTCTCCTGTCTTTGTTTTTCTTTTTAAGTTACCCAAATGATTTACTACCAACCTATTTCTAAATTTTATTTTAATCAAATTTATCAGGCTAAATTCTCTTTCACAATCAACATTCGACACTTAAAAGGTTCCACATATATCAAACAAAATTGTTATATTTTTAAAACTATCTTCACGAAGAACCAATTGAAGTAGATCAATGAAATTACGACTATTGTTTTTGAATCTTTCCGTTAATAAATATTTTAAATGTTTATACTCATCCATTATTATCTTATTATACATTTTTGGGCTCAGATTTCTATATTTCAAAATTATTTTGATTTAAGTTTTCATTCCCATAATTAAAGCCATGTTGACAATAGCGTTTTAATCAAAAGCTTTCTAAAGGTCCATGTCAGCATCAGGAAATCATTTATTCAAATGGTAGCAGAACTTTTCAACAAATATAATTATCCCAGATGATATTATCATATAATTCTTACCTTTATCTTCAAGAATTTCAGTAAATTATATCACCAAGGTACTGACTTCTTCATTTTGTGATAATCAATTTAGAATATTCATGCATATAGGTGACAGTTTTTTTTTTTTTAAATATTTTGATGATTCTTTTAATTCGGTAAAAACATCACTTAATGCAATCAATGATATACGATTTAAATTATTTTCTAAAGGTGCTAAGCAATATCTTGAGATTGGATCAACTGAATTGGAACTATCAATCTTTTCTTTACAATATTCTGTTAGCACATCATAGTTCCGAATAAACAGAATAATCGCAAAATTACGAGAACGTCAGCGTATTTCGTTAAGAAGCCAGAACATCAAAACTTCACAATCAATTAAACTTGCCATTTCTTCAAAACTATGTTTTTAACAGCTGTAATGTCGGAATAATGTTTCTACTTGGAAAACAAGAAGTATACCCTTACAGTCATCACCGATTCCCAAATCCTCTCTATGTGCCACACAATGCGTGACAAATTGTGAAATTAAGTAACCAATTTCTTGTGTTAATACAGTGCTGTAACTCGATTATAGGCTCCCAGCAGCTCCATCTGCATCTCCATCGGATGCTAACAGTACCATCTTTTGCATATCCAGATTAATAGTTTTATAAAAACATTTTATGGACTCCACAATTGATTTTCCGTCACATGCCATTGCATTATACCAGTAAAAACAGTTTTATAATTAAAATTAAAGCGGTATTTTATATTTAAATAATTAACATTTTGTAAACGGAAATATCAGTATACTTTCACCCATTATTAAGCAATAGAATTGTGTCATTCTTATTTCTTGGACTCAGTTCATTTAAAAATATCATTTTAATGGTAAGAACATTTATATTATTAAAATTTTGATGTTATCTTTACCAACTTTTGTTCTAGAAATGATTTCTGTACAATTATCTCGATCTTGCTGCGATTTTGCTGATTAATTTGGTTATACTATTTAAATCGATAACAATTTGCACAGCCTACTAAGGAAGTATTATTTTAAATAACTAATATTTACAATAAAATTTCTAATGCGCAATTAAAAAAAAATTCGTGCGCAGCTTAGAGGGAACGTTGGTATAATGTATTATATCTCCGTCTATTGAACGTCAAACTGGAAGAAATTTTACAAGGGAATTTCCCCAACTATGTAAAATAAGAATTATTTACAGGGATGGGTCTCTCGCTCGGTTAATGTATCAAATTTTGACATTTAGATTATGATGTTTTGTGTACTCATATGAGTACAATGGGGCCAAATGGGTTAAACTGAACAACTTGTTTCTCTAGGTCTAGATTCAACCTTTCAGGGGGTTAATTATTTATTTAGTTTTATTGACTCATTTTAATTATATCTTCACTACCCTATACACTTCAGTCGAATATGGAGCTCCATAGCTCCAGTATTTCGTTTTGGTCCATTTTAAGTTATGGTTTCATAGTTAATATATAATTAAACTTTTTTAATAAGAACTACAGGAGTACAGGAGTTACAGGAGAGGTAAATTGTACTTAAATTGAAATTGAAAATAATTTTTATGGCATCAGGATTGCTTTGTTCCAAGAATTTTTCAAAAATTTGTATTACCAATTTTTCAACAAACTGTATTCGTATACAAATATATATATATATATGTATATATTTTTTAAACCATTTTATCACACGTAAATACGAAAAATCCTGTTTTCTTAGATAGGGTACACTCTCTATTTTTTGTTTCTATTTTTTCTTTTTTTTTTCAAATTGCAAAAAGGAATTACATTGGCATCATTGCTACAATTTTTTTTGTTGGTTTTTCTTCTTGAAAAATACATATATCTTTTTTTTTGTATAAATGTGTGTTACTTAAAAAATGGAATAAGTATATTTCAGGATAAGGATAATACACATTTAAAAGATATTTTAAGGATATTATGGTCATTTATTTTTATAAAAATATATATTGCATATATGCATAGGTATATATATACCAATGTGTATTCTATTTGTATATTATATTATGTATTTATAGTGCATAAGACGAAAAACGGATCTAAAATGTTAGCTTCTTGTTAAAAGGCAACATCTCAGATTAGAGTTGAAATACGAACATAACCTTGAATAATTTTCCTTTTTTTTTTATTTTTTTTTAGTTTTTTAATTTTTTGTTTTTTTGTTTCTTGAAAATTGAAACTATTTTTTGTTCGTTTAAAATATAAATATTGAGACATAGGTATACTATATGTATACGTTTTGCATTTAGATATATGTATTATTTGATATTATAGAATATGGATGATGCACTTTAGACTGATCGAAATAAGTTCCAAATAAGTTTTGGTTGCTTAACAAACGAAATGTATTTCAGTTCAATGATCCCAGCTGGGATTTTAACTGTTTACAGAAGCATTTTTGAAGAATATTTTTATGAAAACCAATTCTATTTGAATTCTACTGAGACAAGCATTTTAGCACAGCTGTTATGAAGACAAGAATGTTAAATAGTAAATGAAGCAGAACCATTAATAGACTAAAATAATTTGCCAAATTGATAATCTTTTTTAATCCTCCAACTTCTTTGACAATATAAAGCTTCGGAATATCTCTTAGATCACTAGTCGTTATATAGTATCAGATACAAGTCTTATTTCTATTAAAAGTAAACCGATACATGTCACGTGTTTGATTTGCATTTACCTGCGCTCCAGCGATTTAGGTTTTAAAATTAATTTGGAACACAATTTGGTTATGATTTAAAATAAAATGGAACTATGATTCTGTTATTAAAGGGAATCTACTTACTTCACAATAAATGTAGCTTTTCATATGTTAATTATCGATATATCAAAATCAAAAAGTCTCTGCTAAACGCAGTTAGCATGCTTATCACATAGTCTTGGAATAGACATAACTTATCATTTTGGTTTATTATAACTCCAATTATTACGTTTTTAAAATTAGTTCCGTTCGTTGATGAAAAGTTAATAAGGTTTTTTTAATTTGATATCGAATAGCGTTTTTTTAAAAATAATGGAATTTAACATGTTTTCGAGCAAATGTTCATTGTGAACTGGCCTTTCATTATTTTATATTTAAATAGTTAAATAAAAACCAAAAGTCAGATGTTTGAAAGAGCTTCCCTTATTTTTGATTCAAAAGATCACAATTACGCATTGAGTTCTGCAGTTGGATGGATGCGTTAGCTTTGCAAAGAGCCCAGCTTCGATTTCCGAAAAAGACAAAAAACCGTTATGAGTTTTTTGACCGGATTCAGTACGTTTTGTATCATTGGAATAAAATAAATGGCAAAAATAATTGAGAGCGATTTGTTAACAACATAAAAATAAAATTAAACTACACGGTAAAGGCTTTTATCTTGATTATAACACTATAATTCTCCACCTTTAATGTGTTGACAAGGCAGACATTTTAAAAATAAATATTCGAATCGAAAATATTAGAAGGATGTAGTCAAAATTTTAGTACAGTACACTAAAAAATTTTGTTGGATTTCAACAGATCATAATTCTGTTAGCTTTCACACTGAAAATGTGTAAAAATTTTACTATTCTAAACGTGTGAATTTCGCTACAAAAAATGTAATTTACTAGCATATTTTGAGTTATTTTCAACAAAAAAAGTATTATTTTTTTACAAATCACATTTTCAGCTATTTAAACGATGCTGTTTTTTTTTGCAAAAAGTGTAATTCGAAAAAAAAATAAATTTTTTAATTATAATATATGTTTTTGAGCTTGACATTAATAATTTTATTAAAGTATTTAATTTAAAAAAAAAACAAGAAAATTTTAAAATAAAAATTATAATTCATGGTTTTTCAAAGGTTAGATATGCAAGTAGCTTTATGTTTTTGTATCACACAACCAATTAGATTAGATATAATTAACCCCACGTTTGAAATTTGACTGACTTATGAAATATGAATTTTGACGGTTATTCAACGTATAGTATGGCATAGTGGACAACCTTGCCTTATTTTTAGATTTATTTGATTACCATATTTTTGGACAATAATCAAAGTTTCAGTTTTCTTCCCAAAAATGTCACGTTCTTTAAAGTTTTTACAGATTTTACAAGCTTTTCTGAATTTATTATAAAAATTTTATTATAATATATTTGAATCATATCTATTTATATATTTTTGACGCATAATTTGACGTAGTTCCAGCAAACAAAACAAAACGTGTACATTTCTAATATATGTCGTGGAATACAACATTAAATGCGTGAATGTACCAACATCAAAATGTGGTATATTTCAATCGTGTAGTGATAATTCACACATAAAATGTGAGAGCAATAGAATAATGTGAAATAACACATTTTATGTTGGTCATTAAACATTATCGTCTTAATTAACTTTAATAAAGTGATTTCACGCGTTTTGTTTGAGTTATTTTAAAAAATACACTTTGATAGCGTGTTTTCACTCGCTTGATCGGAATTCTCTACAGAAAACGTTGTAAAAAACTATATTGATTAAAGTTAAATCCACACCATTTTTTAAAGTGTACTTAAAGTACAAAAAGGTAAGCGTACCTAAGTTAATATCAAGAAAATAACTGATCCACCCGCACTTAAAAAACACTTCAAAAAATTAAAATCATTTCCAAATTAATCAATACAAAATTAGACAAAAATATTTTATTAGAAAAAAGAAAATATGTCTTAAATACTTCGAAAATTTTCAATACAACTTCATTTGGTTTTTTTTCCCACCCCCCATTTTTAAATTTTCCTAATCTAAAGAAAATAATATTTTCATATGTGAACTGTGGAACGAATTGCATGCTGAGCTCAATTCAATGTGTTGCTCTGTTACTGATGCTGTGATGCTCTGAATTTTTAAATTTTTTACGATTCCCAATGTGTTCTCTAAAATTTTTTTTTTATTTTTTCTTTTTTGAAAAAGTAGTATACTGAAGTTTGTTACGATAAAACTATCAGCCAATGCCAAGCAAATTGATTTTTTTTTTCCTCAGATTTTCATTTTCTGTTTTTCTTTTTAGTTTTTTGCTTTTGTTTTTGTAAATATTTTTTTTTTTCATCTCCCAATTTTTTCTGTAAATATCTTCTCGTTAACTTAGTAGTTAATTTGACAGGTTCGAGAAATTCTGTCAGATTCAGTCAAAATAACTATGGATACAAACAAAATAAATAAAAAACAAAACGAAAAAAACGAGAAATTTGAAATAAAATGAAAACTAAGAAACTAAAGTATGTGTAAATATCCTTAAACGGTTTTGAAAATTTTAAACATTCTTATATGTTACTTACTATGTATATATATTATATATCTACATTACCAGCCAGCGTGTATTAATTCAAATTTAAGATTATTATTAAAGAGATTTTTTTTTTATTAGAAATTTCAATAATTTTGTATAATTTTAATTTAAGAAGTATGAACCTTAACATTTTCAATTTTTTTATTTTTAAGGACCTCGACAATGTTGTTATAATTTTTATTCAAATTAAGACAAAATTCAAATGTCATAATTAAGTGGTAAGTTATTTTTATAGTTAAGTTGAAATTAAATTGGTCTATACTTAAGATGAAAATGTTTCTATACATGGTTCAAAGATTTTGATTTATCTATTATTGAGTCTTATAGAGCAGCTTGTTTGAGTCGAGAGTAGCTTGTTTTGATACTAACCTTAGTAAAAGAAACTTAAAATTAAAACTGTATAATCGATAAATAGTTATGGAATTGATATTTGGTCTTTTTCTATTTTCTTTTTGTATTTGTTTTTTTTTTTCTTATATTTTTAACATTCTACTAACTATGGTATGTAAGCTATTTATTTTTCTTTTAACTATAGCATGTTTATTTATTTTTATCTCTTACTAACATTAGTTACTAACGGTGATGGATACTAACCCACTGGATGATGATCGCACTGCTTAGCAACATAATGCAAGCTTTCGTCTATAATAGACGTCTGATTTGCTTGCTCTAAGCAATATCTGACAGTAGTAAAATATGAGGATGTTGAAAAGTTTTAAAAAGATTTTCCATACTTTTGATTCATATCTGAGGAGTCAAATCTAGCACACCACTAACAAATCACACTAGCACCCCAAAAAGAAATGAAAATAAATTAATTTTTACATTTTCTTATATTTCATAATTTAACCTTCACAGCTTCATAATAATGTGTAAGTTTAGTTTTTTTTTTTTTGTAATTAAAACTAGTCTTTAAGACCAACCGTTAACATAATTTTGGCTCATTACTTCAAATATCTTTGATCAAACAAAATTCCAGTAGGAATTATTGTAAGGTCAAACACTAACCCAGTTCGAACCCACCAACAAAGTTTTGACTGTCAGCTAAACGTGAAATTTCGACATTGACATGTTGAGAGAGACGACTTTTATGGTGTACAGCCAATTTTTTTATTTCGTCTTTTATGAGAGGAACCCTGAGATCCCTATGAATATCAGCATTACAAACAAACCGGTGGGCATTAACAATGTTTCGCAATACTTTGTTTTGGAACGTTTGAATAGTTTAAATATGTAGTTGTTTAACATAACCCCATATTTGAATATTGTATACCCAAACTGGCTTTAATATCTAATTATAGATCAAAATTTTGTTATACGTCGAAAGCGTAGATGTTCGCCCAATTAGCCAATACAAATGATTTTATTTCAGATACAGTTCTGGTTTTTTTCTTGACGTGTTCTTTCTATCTAAGCTTTACGTCAAGCGTCTGGTATGATGACATTGTAGGTAGGTAGGTAGATAGTAGTGGCTGCCGACAGTACACCGAGACATTGAAACCGATAACGTCCATTGTGATACCACGGAAATTTTCCTCGCGTAAGACTCTACTTATTGAACCAATTTGAGCTCTTAACGAAGTGGTGAAGATTTTGATATTAGTGTTTTCAAGGTCATCCAGTGAGTCCAGAAAGAAGGCTCCTAGAAGGGTTTTCCTTTTGTGGTAGAGACCAGGGCAGGAACTGAGTAGGCGTTGAACAGTTTCAGACTCGTCATCCTCTCTACACGTTCTGCAAAAAGCGTTTGAGCGGAGTTCCAGTCTTCTGGCATGTTTACCAATCAGACAATGACTCGTAATGACCCCTATGATAGTGCTATCATCTAACCATAGTGCTATCATAATGCTAACATATTTTCAGAGTTAGTATTGTTTAAGGAATCGCTTCAGGATCAGCATAGGCCAGATTTGCTTGGTGATGTTGCAGTCTGGTCTAACTGAGCATCTGAAGTTTCAAGCTTGTATTGCATCTTTGCGAAGCAATAAATTATATTGTTTAATCTTACTGAAATGTGCGACTCAATTTTTTTATTTATAAAGTTAACGTGGGTGGATTTTGCTTCATTCAGTTTAATTCTCCACATTTTGCACGAAATGGATGTTTTTTTCTTGGCTTGTTGCAATTTGTTTGTAGTTTCATTTATATTTTTACCGACTACTAATATAGCCATGTCATATACAAAAGTAGCTGACGTTACCGATCGCCTCCGCAATATCACTATAGTAAATATAGTATGGGGCCCAGTATACTACCTTGTGGTACTCCTGCATGTATATTTTGTAAAGCTCGTACTTATACAACTACAAAATTACTTACAAAACTACATAAAGATTTTCCATCGTTCTTTTTTTAATTATACTTATATTTATATATGCACTTACTACTAAATAGTTTTAAATTTTAATGTAGTAAACTCTATGTTCAATATCGTGTTTTTCGAATGTTTGTTCTTTTGCCAATTTGTCCACTCTTTCATTCCCTAGAATACCTACATGCCCAGGTGTACATAGGAATTCAAATTCATTACTACTCTCTTGAACCAATTCCTTGATTTTTATTACGGCTGGGTGTTTGGGGTTATAAGTAGCAAGCAAGCTACTTTTTTTTTTTTAATATAAATTTTATTTTTCCCACTATTTTTACATTCTTACACTAGTCTAGCCTACAAAAATTTTCAAAAACATCTACTTATTTCTAATTTTATTAACATCTAAACAATTTTTTTGTTTTTATGTTAGTTTTACGCAAACTGTTAGGAATTTTTTATACCATATACAACTTTACAAAGTTTTTTTTGTCTTTGAATTATATTATTGGAAAAGTAGGAGGTAAAAACCAATAGTTACTTATTAAAAACCTAGCCTAACTTAGTCTATCTTAATCTAACTAAAACTGCTTAACCCAATTAAAAAAAAATAATGTATATTATACTATGGGCTAATTATAATTTGAGTTTTCCAACCACCAATAATTTACTTTAATTAATTTGTCCTTATCTGGTATGGACATTTAAAATTTTAAATTCTCTCCGTTCATATTGCCCGGGTTTTAATCAATAGCTTTAAATGTAGCCCGTCTATTATAATGGTATAATAGAGGAACATGATTACGGTTTTTAATATAACCGTTTTTATCTAAATAGATAAAATGCTCTGGAGCTATGAACCCCGTGAGTAATATCTTTTTGATGTACTTCTCATTGTGGTAGAATATATGCGATATTAAACCATTTTCCGGAGGGTTTTCAATTTCATTTATTATAACTAACCAATTTATTATAACTAACCAATTTATTATAACTAACCAATTTATTATAACTAACCAATAACAGTGTTTTGTGCTTTATCATAACTACTTATGGGGTCTGTACATATAACAATTTTCTTTCTTTCGTGTTTTTTATTACTGTACTCAACTGCTCTATAAATTCGAATACCTCTGCTGAATATATGCTGGTGTTATTATCTAGTCTGTATTTTTGTTCAAGTCTTGTGCAAGTAGAGGCCCATCCGTATATATTTTTATAAAGTGTTTGTATTTTTTGTTTTGCTTTTCATTAAGTAGTCTTACATATTGTTCTTTATTTATTTGTTCTTTTTTGTATATTATGTTAATTGTTAAGATGTTTTTTATAATCCAGTTTTCTCAGTCTGACATAAAAAGTTTGCACCTTTTTTATATTATATTATAATACTTTTTATTTAAAAAAAAAAATCATTTTAAGTAGTATTTAAAAAATGAATGGATTCGCCTATACATACAATATAATTTTTCTTGCACAACAATATTCAAATGTCACAAGAAACGTATTAATTAATTTTTTTTTTTAAATGTTCAATTACAATGTAAATTATTTATTACTCTAGCTTAGTGTTGGAATTCTTTAAATTAAAATAAAAAAAAGAATACAATAATTTGTAAAAATCTTTATACTATGTGTACAATCTGAATTTTTAAATACAAAACAAAAATATTTAAATAGAAGCAAAATTTTGTATCAGGTATTAAAAATATTTTTAGCTTAAAATTTCATGAAAATATTTGGCGAAAATGTCACGGGAAATTAAAATAAAATAGGTAACAAAACAAATTAAATACAAAAATATAGATTGTCTTCAATTAACAACAAAAATGTATCAAAGAAAAGAACAACCGGTGTGCTGCTAAATACTAAAATATTTTAACAACAGCCAGAAAATTCTGAAAAAATGTTTTTTACGTTACGTATCGTTAAGGTATTCTAAATCATGAACTTTAACACAAATAATTTTAAAAATGTTTTGTTCAAATCTTTCAAGTTTATTGATAAATTTACCAATGATATCAGAGTTGTCTCGTCTATTATCACCTAAGACACATAAGCAAATAAAAATGAATGTTTAATGGTCAATGTGCATTTAAGGTCTATTTAAAACATATAGATACTAGCAAAGTTATCCGACGTTGTCCGGGTCGACCACAAAATGTATCGAATTAACTTCAATGAAGTTTGATTTATGAATCGAATTGAAAAAAATTGGTTTATCAAAAATATTTAAATATTTTTTTTTCACTACGATAACAAATTCAAAAATACTACAACTTAAACTATACAACAACATAACTTTCCTTTTAATAAGCATATATGACAATAAAGATTTACCTTTAATTTGACTTCAATTTACTGATACTGTTTTGTTTTTTCAATTTTCTCTTAAATTTTTCCCCTTTCGTACGATTTGCCATTGTAATTAAAACCTTTATCTTTTTAAAATGCGTTGATGAATTTTTAAATTTAACGAGAAAATGCAAAAATTATTGGATTAACTTTCAGTTAAGTTGAGCGTGGAAAAAACGAAAAAAATTAAATTTCGTTTTTTGTATATAAAAATTGATAAATAGATATTATAAATCTACTCCCTCGTTCACATTAATATTATAATACATTCCTCTCTTTCTAAACTACAATTTATTGGCTAAATATTTCTAAATAATTCTAAAAACCGCGCATAGAGCTATCAGAAAATTATTTTGAGTAAAATTGGTTACCATTTCGGTTAGATTGCATCAGAATTTTCTGATCAAATGGAACAGTATAAAAATGAAACATGCTTCAGTAAAAAAATTTTGTTTCATCTGTTCAGAAAAAAATACTGAATATTGGTCTGTAAAAAGATAAAATACCACTGTATCTGTAAATGATTTACTACTCAGTTATAAATTGGGTTAACGTAAAATCAAAGATTTAGGAATTATTCTAGATAACAATTTAGTTTTTAATCCACATATAGATTATATAGTATCTAAAGCTTTCTCCATTCTTGGCTTCATAAAACGTAATTCTCAAACATTTTCTGATCCATACACTTTTAAATCTTTGTACACATCTCTGGTTCGACCACATATCGAATATGCTTCTCCCTATATCAGTGTCCGTTTGATTGTTGTTTTATAAAAAAAAGCATATAATTAACTACTACTTCAAATTGTGTAAAAGTGTTAGAAATAAATAAAAAAACGTATAATTTTTCAAATATAATAAAATAATAACTAGCTAGTATCGTTTATATTTTTTGTAAAACTAATAAGTAACCTTTTACATTAAAACGT
The DNA here is from genome assembly GCA_963942445.1 of Argyra leucocephala. NCBI lineage: Eukaryota > Metazoa > Arthropoda > Insecta > Diptera > Dolichopodidae > Argyra > Argyra leucocephala. Next base: position 82,358,111 of record OZ012677.1, read on the forward strand.
ACAAATAGTTATCAGTGTAGTAAATAAACCATGTACATTATAATGTACACAAATAATTCTGACGATGATTTCGATGATTTCGATGATTCTATCGAATTTCAAGGTGAAGAGCAAAATGACATAATAATTATCTTTCCTGAAGGTGCAGATTTTATTTTTTAAAATATTATTTTTAAAGGTAATATGTAAGTATAGGAATTCTCATATATGAACGAATATGTGCTTGTATCAGAAGTAGAAAATGTTGAGAAAGAAATTTTTTTGGAGGCAATGTTGGAAGATGAAGATATTTGTAATAATCTATACCCTAAAAGGATAGTTACTGAACATCGAAATATGAAATGAATCAGACGTGAGTTTGAGGCTAGACTAACTGAATTGTTAGATTATGATACCAAGATTTCAAAAACACTTTTGGATACAATTGAATATTTCAACAAGTTTGAAAAACAACAAACAAAAAAAACTACAATATTATAAAATACAATTGGCTAGGACTGGAAAATTTGGAAAGTACTCAAAAATTGTATCATAAAAAAGACAAATGAGTCTAATTGAGCCATAAAGGGAATAAATAGTAATGGCATTAGAATACGTGATAGTCTCGAAATTGCAAACTGCCTCAATATGCAATTCAGTGAAATTGGAATCAAATTAGCAGACAAAATTGCAAGGCTGGCAAGTATACAGTAAAAAATGGATTGATTAGTCGAACTATTTTTCTTCAAATTATTTTTCTTAAATTAATAGAAATGTAAATAAAAAATAATAGAAATAAACTGAAAGAAATAATTATAACAGTAGGTTAAAAGCAAATTAAAAATCTATTGATAGTAAATCGAAAGTAAACTAATACTAAATTCAGTCGCCGAGGGAGGCCGTTCGTTGGAGAGATGAAGTATCGGCAGATATGAAAAAACTTCAAATCACCAACTGAAGAGATTCCGCTCGTGACCGAAGTCAGTCGAGGAGTCACCACAATGCTAGTTATGTCATATGACTTAATATAACTTTATGTCCCTTATTAATTCTGTGGTGGTACCAATACAAAATTTATAATTTTTAATTTCAAATTAAAAAACACCACACCAAAACTGGTGCAAAATATTGAACACTTCCCTAATACTTATGTAATAAGATCTGAAATAAAAATAATATTACTTAATATAACAGAGATTTATATTGGAATTTCGATGAAAGTTTATTAACAAAATGCTTTGAAGTGTTAAACAAAGTGAAATAATAAAAAAATAACAACAACAATAACAGAAAAAAATTACAACAATAACAGGTAATCAAAATAAAGACATATGTCAAATATTTCATGTATAATCGAAATTCTTAACTTTGTAGATAATCCAACAAAATGAAATATTAGAATTTTTGTTTTATTTTTTTTTTTAAATAAATTTTTATAATTTAGTTTATTATTATAACAGTTTGTATGATGAAATTTTGATGAAATTTGTTTTTGTTAAATTGTTTTTTTTACAATTATAATTTATTAATTTTCGACTAAATAATTAGTTTTATTATAATTCATAACCCGACCAGCTATCATCGGATTTGTTTCTAATAGTGGATTCGATGAACCTGATGTAAGTTGATAACATTACAGAGCTCCCTATAAAAATTACTCTTTCGTCAAAACATTTTTGAAAAATATACCAAGTTTTAGTAGAAGTACATTGTATTAACTCCTTAATTGTTATTATTTTTATACTTTCATTTAGGAACTTATTATTATACTGCTGCTTTACTGTTATTATTATTGTTTATTAAATATGGCTTGAATTCATTATACAACTTTTTTTATTTCTAATTTACATTATTGATGGCCAATTGTGTAGTGGTGGCTTAAATATAGGATTACGTTGGTTGAAGCCTTATCAGTTGAAATTTTAAGTTGTTGTCATTTTAATAATATTATGTTGTTGACAATGGTAAAAATTCGATTTTGGAATTTCTTATAAATGCCGCTAAACATTCTCTATCACAACAACTACAAGAAATTTGATTTTTTATGAAGTACTTTTTGACTTTTTAATGATTAGTATACATATATAATTTTATTATGTGCATTTGTATATTATTTAATTTCTATTGTATTTACTCTATAATTACGCTAAATTTTAATTATAGTTGATAGCAATAATCCAGATATAAAAATTATGTGAAAAAAAAAGAGCACCAGCTTTTAGTCAGAGGAGATATCGGCTCTATTGGATATAGTGGCTTAGAATAAAAGCATTATTGAATCAAAAGAAGACTGATTTAACAAATAATACTATTAAATTGAAAACTTAATTTCTTCAGTTTCTGACATTTTATTAAATTTGAGAGTTAGTTTTAATTTTAAAATTTGGTGAATTTACTTTACTTTAATTTATTTTTTTAAAAATTAATGTTTTAAAATGATAAATAAATTTTACTGTAAAATTGTCATCTGATTTTTGGTTTAAGTTTGGGTTAAGCCTCCGATTTTTCGGGTTTAATAATTATTCGCTTAAATATCAAATGTGAAACTGAATTTTCAGTTTAAAATTTAGCTTGACAGCTTATACTAATGTTTTTACAGCTATAAATTATAATTTACTTAAACTGTTTTTATAAAAACTTGTTTTCCAGCGTTAGAGTAAAATTTTGGTATAACAGTGAAAATAGTCGAATATTTTCCTTTTAATTTTACTGATATGCTTATCGACTCTCGAGTACAAAACACTGAAGAAGTCTGCAAGTAGTAGACGAAATACGCGTATCTGTATGATAAGCATATCAGTAAAATTAAAAGGAAAATATTCGACTATTTTCACTGTTATACTTAAACTGACCTGAACTTTTCTATTTACAACATTTTTTAAAGGGAAAATGGCCGGCAAAATCACTTATTTTTATCTTATTAAAGACTTTTTTAGTCTTTGCTTAAACAAAAAAAAAAAAAAAACAAAATCAAAAAATAATTTATTACTGAAAAAAAAACTTAATCTATACAATCGCACATCTTTTAGCGGATTTTGGGAATATTTAGACAGCTCTATAGAAAGACAGATGGAATTCAGATCAGCTCGAAAACATCTATAGGTGGTGAAATAAAAGAGTTTAATCGAAGTGAACTTTAAAATCGAATTTTGTTGTCCTCGCAGCAGACTCAAGTTTGTTTTCGCAGTCCTGTTCTATATAAGGAAAGCATACAAAAAAATTTAAATATTAATAATTTGTTTTCTACATTTAGCCTGCATTTTTTTATTTATAATTTTATATAAAATTGTTATATATCTCTGATGGTCTTAGTTAGTATGTCTTCTGAAAAGTAATGTTTTGTCCAAATGTATACCAAAACATTTAATACCATCGCCTTCCCATTTTATTTCAGTATTATTTAATAATTAGTTTCTAGTAGGCAAGTAAGATTATTTTCTTCTTTTTGTGAAGAAAGTCGAGTTCGTTTTTTCGTCATTGATTTTAATTTTCCATTATAAAATTCTCTAAATTATTTTGAAACCATTTTCAAGATTATTATTTCGTTTGGACAAAATAACAAAATATGCAAGATGATGAGAGGACAGTTTAGTCTGCATATAAGCTTGTATAGCAATTTAGATGGAAAAATTCAGTAAATCTACTATAAATATGTTGTAAAAAATGGTAAAAGGTGATGAAGCTTGTGATCCACCTAGTATTATACTTATTTTGTTTGACTGTAATAGTCTGATTTTGACTAAGAAAAGATCGAATCGAAACGAAAACTTTGGATTTAGTTTAACAATGCAAACTGGAAATTTTGAATCAATCATTTTGCGAATTAAACCTTGATTGTATACAGAATCGCTTTGAGACATCAAGTGTTATCAAGCCCACTGACTTTTGTTGTTTAGACTACTTTTAACAATATTTTGATTCGTTATCAAAACAAACAGGAAGCTCAATAATTACATTTTTAGAATTAGAATATTAAATATTTCTGTTTGTTGAGCATGATTATTTCACTATCAACGAAATTTCAATGAAATTAGGTTTTCTCATTTTTTGATATTTTGATAGACAGAATTCAATTTAGACAATATTTTTAAAATAAAAAATAAATATCAAAATGTGTGCCATATTCTATTTATTGCATAAATAATTAAAATTTTCAAAACAAATTCACCTTAAACAAGCCTAGACGAAAAAAAAATAAAAACACATTTCTATATAAATTTGGCATAAATATTTCTTATTACTTCTATACATTTTATATGATCTATGGAAAATAAATTTTCAATGACGTGAAATTAAAAAAATACGAAAACAAAATATAAACAAAAAAAATAAATAAACTTTTCCTTGAATCCCATTAAATTATCAATTTACAAAAAAAAAAAAAACAAAACAGTACAAAACAACACAAACACACACGAATAATTCGTTTTAATTCCTCATCTTATTTCAACAAACACACACACTCCCATACATATTACATATTGTACAATACTAGATAATTTCATTGCAAAAAATGCATCATAGATAATATACCGTTTAAAAATTATATAATACACTGTGTGTGTACAGATATTCAACTTAAAAATAATATTTAAATAGGTATATAGAAATATATATCTAATATTATGTGTATTTTATATTGTAGATTCAGTGGTGATTTAAAAAAAAAAACATTCACAGATCGGTACGTTTCAAATGATTCCATTTTACATTATTTGAACATATAATTTGCTTTCAATTGCATTTCTATTAAATAGAGTTATGATAATAACAATAACACTACAAATGGAACTCGATTATTTGCATTGCTTATAATCGAGCTCATTTTCTACTACAAATATTTGAACTCTGATTTGAATCAAAAATCGTTTATAGATGAACATAGCTTTATGTGTAGGTACATAAAGCATAATCCTTCAAAAACGTATGGTGCTCGCAAATGTGAAATTATACGATTAAAGGATAATATAAAAATTATTTTTTTGTAAATTTGAAGCTCACCGGAAGGTTGATAGAATCCATAGTTAAATGAATCACAGTTAAACAAGATTCAGTCGTATTGTTTCAATAGTTTCAAAATACTGTGATTTTGTAATTTTGTAGCTCTTGTAACGTACAACATTGATTTATATATAATAAATTAATAGATGTTAAATAAATGGTATGATTCAAATTTAATTTTAGAAAACAATTTTTTGTATGCAATCATTTTTTATTTAATTTTAATGATTGGTTTTATTATATATGATAAATAACTTAATACAGATTCACAACTAGAAGTAGATTCATTGTTTAATACTATCTGAGAAAATTTCCTAAGCTCCTGTCATTTCTTCCTTTACCGTTTCAACACTCAAGTCGTCGTGTCGGACTTGATTGGCTACAAGCATCCAAACACTTTACAATCATTCTTGCCATTTGTTTTTTTTTTATAAATTAGAATTTCTGAAAGATGTATTATTGGTCTGATGATAACTTTGTAAATTGATAATTTACATAATAGTGAAAATAGTCGAATATTTTCCTTTTAATTTTACTGATATGCTTATTCGATAAATCATCGAAATCTACAAAACTAAAAATGACTCACTCCTAAATAAAGACCAGGGCAACGGATATTCTTCTTTATTTAAATTTTTAGTTAAATATAATAGAACGAATAACACCACCCCTACCTGTCACTCTAACGTCGGAAATATTATTCCAAATACCAACAATAAAATAAATAATAATATTATTACTCAACATCGGATGCCTCGATACGAAAAACATCAAATTGTTACCTGTGCGAATAGAATAAATAAGGCGATTTTCGATTTCTTTCCTCAGTCGAGTAAAAAACACTGAAGAAGTCTGCAAGTAGTAGACGAAATACACGTATCTGTATGATAAGCATATCAGTAAAATTAAAAGGAAAATACTCGACTATTTTCACTATTATACAAAAAATTTTACTCTAACGCTAGAAAACAGGTTTTTATAAAAACTGATAATTTATGTTTCATATAATAATGTAATGCCTATATCTAGGATTTTTAAAAGTAAAACGGATGTAATAACAAATTAATATTTCTTTATTATTGCTTGAATAGTTGTATGAGCTTTTTGTACAGTCTACATCTTCAATTTGGATAGTGACAATGATTTGATATTAAGTTTTCTGCTAAGCTTGGTATCATTAAGGTAAAATTTACGCAGGTTTGTTAAAAGTGTACCGTGTCGCTTATGACATAACCTAAAGTAAACCAACGAATCTAATCTATATTTACAGATATTGTTTTTTGCGAATACTCTACTTGCGATACTCGCGGAATAAAATACTTGTTTATCAAAAGAAATTATGTTTTCTCTTTTTTTTGTAAAGTAAAGAATGACCAGTATTCGCCAGCTTCTCGAAATTCAAGAAAGTTTGATAAATAAGTTTGCTGGTTGTGAAATTGTTCAGATATTTGATGAAAATCAGTTGAGAAATCAATTTACCATTCAAATATTTTACCGTACTTTTTTCAATTTACTGATATAGCGAGTAATTTTTTTATTTTGAAAATTCAATTAATTTTTTACATTACATTATTTTAACGGGTATATAAGTACCACTAAAATCGTACGATATAAAAATGTAATTTAATTGGTACTCAGTGAAATATTTCAAAAATTTGTAATACTATAATTATTATTGTCCCAGAAGAATATCACCACTGTTTATTATCTATATAACAATGTATATAGTATATTGTATATTAAAAATATTTGTATCGTATCTAGTATATAAGTAACGGTGGTGCTTTATGCCTTGTAACATTTTTCAGTCGTCTGACATGATAAGACTCTATAAAAATTTTCTATATTTATACATTATATATTTTAATTCTATATACATATATTATATTGTTTATATATATATATATATATATATATATATATATAATATTAAAGAAATTTTCAAATGACAAGTGAAATTGAGTAGCTGCCAAGAAATTTAATCCCCTTGAAATAAAGGAATGAATGAAAAAAATAATAATATAACAACAATAACAACAACAACTATAAAAATAACTAAAACATCAACGCCAAAAAACAACAACAACAAAAATTATATTAAAAAGAAAAATAATTTCATTACTTAAATGGTAACTTAACTGAAAGCAGAATTTTTTTTTTCCTTAAAAAATGTTCTTAAAATTTATTAACAAAATAAGAAAAACAAAAATAAAAAAAAACTAAAAACGAAAAATGTCAGTGAGGTGGATTTAATGTTACACGATAAAAGACGATACAAAATGGTAATGCCATCATCATTTCGCTATAATCCAAAATATTTCTGTTATTTTTTTTTATTGTTTTTGTTTTTTTGACTTTAGTTTCAAAAATTATTCATCATAAAGCATATTTTCATACTTTCATCATAACCCAAACTCCTTTGCAATTAGTTAGATGAAAGATGAGGAAGAGAAATGATAGAAAATGGACATAACATTGAACTAGCAATTCATTAAAAGCTGATGATGATAATGATGATGATGATAACGATTCTGATGATATTGATAATCTGATGTCCGGAATAAGATGAGTACAATTTTTATAGTTTATTTATTTTTTTGCTTTTCTATTAGCGATTTTGACCATTAAAGAGTCCTTGTTCTGTGAATAACATTTTATACTTACAATTTATAAGGAAATAATCTTCAAAATAATCATTGAAAATATTAAGTAGTAATGATTATTATGATAATGATTGCTATGATGATTATGTATATATTATATATACTCGTATTATATATAAATTTATTTTGATATTATTTTTTACTTTTAGATAATAAAAAGTTCTGTGTTTCATAAAATAAGTTTCGATTTTAAGTTATTATTATTGAATATTTTTTTATCAAATGCAATTGGAAGTATGGTTCTAATTAATATAAACTGTGCTGATTATTTGAAGCACAGTGCTAATATAATAGAAAAGCAAATCTAGGTAATCTTGTTTTAATCTTGTTTAATCTTGGCAACAGGATTGTTGTCCGTTCGAAATTACCTACTGGAAAATCTCTCAATGTCGTTGAATAATCCTTATATATAGTAGCACTAAGGTTATGAATATGCGTCTATTTTGATAAAATTCAGTAATTCAGATATGCATTACTGCTACTTTATTTTATAAATTTCTTTATAAAGGGCTTATCATCATATTAGGGTTTATCAAAAACGAATGTCATTAAAGTCATTCGACACTTGGCAGTTTGTGAATCTATATTTTTGATATCAAAACCAATTCATGTGTATTTCAGAAAACCAATCTTGCATTTTACGCATGTTATAATATTTCAAATGAAGATCATATTTTTGAGAAATGTGTTATAGTTAGTTTATCATAAAAATCCCCTCCACCACATCAAATCATGAACTGGATACTTACGTATTCTTTGAGCCGATCAGTACGTATGAAAAATCTGTGCATATCCTGAAAAGGATATTTAAATGATATATCAAGTTAGCAAACATAATGCTCTCTCAGCCACACACTACAATTGAAAGATGTGATACAAATATTACAATCACAGCTTAATATGGCAGATACAAAATCCTGTACAATAAATAAAAATAATAAAATAAAAATCAAATCTCCAAAGATATCACAACACCAACAGGTATTAGGCAAGGTGATAGTCTCACTCCATCTTTGTTTAACTGTCACTCTTATCTCTGTCAAAATGACGATAAGAACGTTAACATCATATGTCACATGTTACGAAGATGATGCCGGTGTTACAAAGACTTTATGTAGCTAGTTAAATTGTAAAACAAATCCACAAAAAAAAAATGGGTTTTTACCCATGACTATTTCTTATTAACAACAAAATTATTCAACAAGTTCTCAATCTTAAATAATATCTGGGCGTATATATTATTAGTTTGCGCAACATGGAAACAGAAATAAGAATAGAATCAGGAAAAGAATCAATCGGGTTTCAGGTTATCTCCGAGATGTTATATAAGGAAGTAAATATATGATAACAATGAAAACAAAACACGAATATACAAATTGGGACGATTGCGTAATAATCTAAATTAATGCAGAAAATACGAACATTGAGGCAAATATATGGATGCACGAAGAAACGGGAGAGACTATGTAAATGCAAGACTATGTAAATGCAATGGAACAAGGTCGACTGATGAAAGAAATAGTGAATTAACAAATAAATATTAAATGTCTACCAGAAAAATTTGGAAAATATGGTATGAAGGATAGACGTTGCTAGCACAAAATTAAATATTATATACTTTGAAAAAGCACAATGGATCTTACTGGTCTAAGTGGGTTAACGTCAACCTACAAATTGAAAAAGCAGGCACTAAATTTCTAATTAAAGAATACGAAATTTACATCAGTTAGGTCCAATTATTCATATTTTTTTTACACTCTTAACAGTAACTGAGGTAGAATTATTTTTTCGGGATTAATTAAGTGCGGTACTACAATTTTACACTAGAATATCTAAAATATTTCGAGTACTTATATAACAAATTACTGGCTTCAACTCATTAAATGTTTTATTATTCAGGAACTTAAGCCTTCTTAAATAGAATAGCTCCATTTTATTTAATTTGTTACCAGATCATATATACTCTCAACTATTTTTTAATCACTTATTTTATCCCAATGGCAAAGGCCAGGTCGAAAAACCAATAAAGAATGTTTTTTTGCTTCATCGGGAATTGAACCTTGGACCTTTCGATTGAAAGGCAACGTGTTCTATTCCTACTTCGCCACCCAGCGTGTAATATATACGGGGATTCTGAGGGAGATGTTGTATCGGCGTAGAACCTAATGACCTTATACCAAGGTTAGCTGGAACTGCTAGCCTTCCAAAAATAAATATCTTTAGTGGCGCATCTTATCCTTTAAGAACGAAAAGGACATTTGAAAGTATCGTTGTTGTTTTGATGTTTTTGTATAAAAACCGTTGTATCTGTTGATCTATTAAATATATATATATTCAGTTATATCTAGAAAGATAATAACTTGGAGCATATTCTAGCATCTATTTTATGATGATTGGTGCTGCCGCTATGGAGATATTGTAAGTGAAAGTAGAAAATTTTGGAAAAAAAATCAATCTTTACCTTTTTCTTGAAAAACCGAATACCTCAAAATTTTACCCTAAAACCTTCCAAATGTTTGTATACTGGATGAAAAGGGCTTTCCGTCCTTAAAGGATAAAATGTCCCACTAAATATATATTTTTTTCAAAAGCTATAGCAATTTCAGCTATCCTTGGAATATGGTCATTAGTCGCCGACACAACATCTCCCGCAGAAGAGCCAAATATACTTATTAAGTCTTAAGGTAAAAGTTTCTGACGGGTAATGAATTCTGTATATTCTAGGAAATTTTAAATGGATATTGACCAGAGAAGAACAAGAAGCTGCTTCCGTTTAATTAAAAAAAACCTTAATGATAATAACATATGGGGTTTCTCAGTACCTACTAGTGATAATTGTTATATTTGATAATCTATGAGATATCTCAAAACCATGTATTTTAAATGTTTATAGACAGCAGCGAGGAATAAATAAGAGTGTTGTCTGTCTTGCACAAGATTTTCATTGGCGCCTAGCATTCTGACTAACTAACTAATAAATTTCCTCTCTCTAAATCTATTTATATTTTTATGATGAATATTACATCATGTTTAAACCATTTTTAATTTTTAATTTGTATTATATATCTACATTTCAGTTTATTTTCATAATGAATACATGCAGCTTTGTTCGATCGATGTTTAAACCATTTCCGTATTTAAAAAATGTAACACTGGTTTGTCTATTGAAACAGATAATAATGGTGCAAACGAACAATTTAATTTTAGATGATAGAGCCACTCTTATTTTAAAGTCGTTTTTAATTCAATTATTAATATCTCGATTTTAACCAGTTTTTCTAGTTATTCACCTTCATTATGTTTTCCGTGACATAAATAAAAATTTATTGGAAAACAATTTTCAATAAAATAATGTTCAACATTTTTGCTAAAACAACAAAACAACATCAAATAAATTTCTTTTATTGAGATTTGTTTTTTTTTTGTTTTTTTAATTTCTTTAATCATAACCATTTTATATACAAACATATCGAATTAACAAATTTATGTTATGTATTTTATTTAATATATTATATATTTCTCATATTTAAGGATAATCGTATCCTGTCTTGAGAGAAATAAGAATAACATCGTTTTAATTTTCCTTCTTTTTTTTATTCCTTTTTTTTATTTTGTTTTTTGTTTTTATTTTTCATCATTAATCTAAAACCAAGCTGACCAAGGGAATTAGATGTTGATTGATTTATTAACCCTAACTGACATGTGGGAATTTGTTCACTAAAACTCTATTACATTCATGCTACTGTAGAAGATAAAACAAGAAAAACAAAAAAAAAAATAAAATACGAACACAAACATAATAAATTTCCATTCCACTTACAATAATATTGAGATTGAATTATTGCTAGAATATACAATCATATACACATATTCATATAGCTAGATTCGTTGAAATTGCATATTATTTATTTAAAAAAAATGTACACACATTCATTTAAAACTACATATAAATGTCTATATATATATATATATATATAATTTCGATCTATACTAATATAATTTGTATGGGAATTTGTATATGAATATTTGAAGAGTTTTAATGCAACATTGTCGTTTGCTATTTCCGTTATCTTCCTAGGTTTTCTATACAAATGTATCTATACATTATGATATGTATCTCGATCTCCCTTTCGTTCACCCTTTCTCTCTCCCTCTTTTTCTTTCTCTTTGGTTCATGATTTAATACATTTTAAGGATTAAATTCTTATTAGGTTTAGTTTTTTAATGTTTAGTAAGGATATTTGTTTTTTTTTTTATAAACTTTATTGTTTTTATTATTTTTGAATTTTTTTTTTGTTTCCTTTTTCTTTTTACGATTGGCATTTTTGTCTACTTTTTTAAAAGCTCATCGTGTTACCAGAATATCGATATAAAATTACACTTTAAAATCAATTTCGATATCATCATTCGAGAAATTTAATCCTTTTTAGTGCAATATTTATGCTTCAGCAAACATGGATTTTCTATGTTACATATAACATAGCTGCATACATAAGTATAGATATATGTGTACGTATTGTATTTAAATATCTGTATGAAGTTTTCATCTATATTATGAAAACCAATAGTTTTTCTTTTTTAAAGTTTAATTTATTCCATTTCTACTATAGTTTGACATGTAACACACATGGACACTATATTTGTAAAACTATTTGTAAACTATTTCCTACGCAAAATGTATAAAGTAAGAATTTCTAACATCTTGCTTAAATAGTAAAACAAAATTCTTCATCATCAGCTACACCCTCTTTGATTGATATCAAAGCTGTTATTTCGGATCCTGAGCTCAAGACAAAACCAATTCCAAAAATTTTACATTTTATATTTACATTGTCATAGCAAATTTTACATTGTCAGCAACAGCAGCAACTCCATTCTAATTTTGAATCAATAGAGCATTTAACATAGTTACCTTCCGTCCTAGAGGCGTTGTAAGTGTTTTAAATGATTTAAATTCCGGTGAGTTTATCGGTATGCATTGATAAAATAAATATCGAAAATTCTGTTTGAGAAGCCTTGCAAAGGATTTGATGTCTTTAAATAAATCTTTTCAGAAAATAAAAAGAAGGTCTATTAGTAAATTAGTAAACAATTTTAAAGGATTTCTCAACGAAGATCTTCTCTAGAAAGTTTTTGTAGACATTTAAATTTAAATTAATACATACAAAAGTAGGAATATGTTGCATTATGCAAAATGATAAACTTATTTATTTCAAAGTTTGAGCAACTTTCAGACAAAATCTATAAATTTCAAATGCATACACGTATAGTTTATATAAATATTTAACAAAACAGAAGAAAAGTGAAAATGGAACGTCCATTATTAATTTTTAATTGCAAATCATTATTATAAATGACATAATTATTATATAAACTGTCATACATGACAACAAATAGTTATAATGAAATGATTAATGTAACAGCTAGTAACATAAATGACAATATTCTTGCTAAGCTAATGACATACTGACATACTACTGGACACTAGAGAGTCTATATTTTATATAAGATACCTATATAATATGTTTGGTAAAATGGTATGTTGCACACTAAACAGTCAGTGGTAATTCAGACCAATGCCTGGAGCAAGATTAGTTAAGATAATAACATAAAAAAAATTGTCAAATAGAAGTAAGGCAGAGTCAAAGGAAGCCGGTCAGTAAAAACAAGACCCTTATTTTTAATAATGAATTAAATTGTAAAATAAATATATCTTATATTATTATAATAATTATAATATTACTTACTATTAACATTGTATTATTTAAATCTTTATAAATCAAGATATTACCTGTAATGAAAAATAAAAAAAAATTTCTATTAAATTATTTTAATAATTTTTTATATTCGATTGGTTTTTATTTTTTAACCATTTTATAATATGTTTCTTTCCAATATAAAATAAAAATGCAATAAATTAAAATAAAAATAAAATTTTTAAAATTAAATTAAAGTCTACAATAAGATTCGGTTAAAATTCCATAATATAAATATCGATTATGTATATGGTAATCATATCGACACTTTGTGATAACTAAGATAAGGTTTCAGATTTAAAAAAAGAATATTTACTATGAAAGTTGAGCCAGATAATGTTCTGAAAACATAAAAATATTGCCCTGTTAGTCAATCAAAATTCAAATTAAAACTATATTTTAAGTTTTTAAAAGAACAAAAGATGATTATTATGTTATCAACAAATCACAACCGCTTATGTCAACATGACAAAAAATTGAAATAAAATAACCACCATATACTAAATTTTCGAAATTATTTCGTTTTCAAAACGGTGACCATATTCTGAATTTCGTTATGAAATTTTGTTTAATTCTGAGAACTATAAGTCATATTTTTACTAGGATACATAATCGGTTATGGTTATGTCAATATGACTTAAAAATGTTTTTGTCATACCTAATCATTTATATTTTAACTTAACATATTTTAAATATTATATTCCTATAATTAAAACTTAAACTGATAAATGTTTTTAAAAATTTGGAATATCATTTTCAAATTTTCAACCGTCTTATTTTACTCAGGCGATTTTGACAAAATTTTATTTATTAATATCAACATCATTTACAACTACATAAACGTTTTTTATAAAATAAAGTTTTTGAATTTCAAGTTCTTACATATTTTAAGCGATTTTAAAAAATCAAAAACTGGACGGTTCTGTTGCTATATTTTTAAGCTCTTATTTAAACTTTAAAATTAACTTTACTCAAAATATTAATTTCAGGCATAAACGGTTATAATTTGTTGCTTACATAATTTGATAACAAATGATTCTATTAGATTTTTTCTTTCGCATGTGATACTCTCAACTGACCACGTCTGTAAAATTATATTGCACCGAATAGTTAAAATGCATTGCATTGAAAATGTTCGTTTTTTTTGTTTTGTTTCTATTTTTGTTATCAGAAATTAAAATTGTCCACGAAGATTACTTGTAACAATTTTCCATGATAATAAAATAAAATAAATGAAGAAATAAAAACAACAAAAATTACAACTACAACAACAAAAATAGAAAAACAAAAAATAAAATTTAAATCCAAAATAAATGATATGGAATTTAGCGTACTGTCAGGCAATATCATCCTTGAATTCAACATATTTATATACACTTATTTGTACCCATATATATCAGTGAATATATAAACAAAGACACACACATTTATATTTACAAAATACTTTTTATCTTATTTCGTTTTTTTATTTTATAATTTTTTATTGTTTTTCTTTTTTTTTCATTTTCGGTTTGTTGTTTTATTTTGTTTCACAATCTGCCTCATCTGTGTAATCCTTTTTCAACCACACAAATTAAAAATAAAAATTAAAGTATCAAAACAGCAAAAAAATAAAAAAGTAATAACAATAACAAAAAAAAAATACAAAAAAATAAAAAAAAATTGTTTTTAAATAAATAAATAAATGAATGGAGTACAAATTTTCAAATTTTCCACTCTGATAAATTTTTTCTCAGTGTTTCTCATTGCTTTTTACATATTTTTGTTTTTTTTATTTTCTTTTTATTATTTCTGTTTTTCTTTGTATATTTTGGTATTTATTTAGTTGTGGTGCATTAAAAATTAAAAGGACATTTTGGTAGTGGTCCTTTAAATGAATTTTGTTTGTTTATTTTTAGTTATTTTCATTTATTCTTTTTTTTTTTCTTTATGGAATACAACAGTCTGAATTAGATGAAGACCTCTAAAATGACCACAAGTTTGGAAATTTTTAATTTTTCGGTAGAAAATGTTATACTCGGTTTTATGAATTATATTTAATTCATGAAAAAATTTAATTCACTCGAATTCATGATTTGACGTAATGCAATTATTCCGATTAATACATGTGAATGTATTTATATATATGTATACAGGTACTAATTGAAAATTTATATTCATTGTATTTAGGTCTTTAATTAGATGGCTACAATATATATTTATTAAATATTGTATTAAAATAGAGTTCAAAGACTTTCCTTAAAGTATTTTGTATGAATTGACTTCAGAAATTGTAGAGAAGTATGTAGTAAAAGTAGTGCAACTCGACACATTTAAATTCGTTTAAAAGTTTTTCTGGAATTAATAATCCTCATTTAAATCGTATACCTTGATGAAATAAGTGCTGATTTGTGTTGAGTGTAGAAATAAAATATCCTAGGAATAACTTGGACCACAAATTTTTATATAAAATTGAAGATTTGGTGTTAACCAACAACTTCTAAAATCATATTTTAAAAACGCTTTACGATATAATTGTTTAATTCAATTTGATGAGATTTTTAAGCACCTCAAATTCTGAATATTAATTTATTTTTTACATGGCTAAATTACTGAATTATTAATAAACGGCTCAAAATATCAATTTGTTATTATCATTTAATTGCAATTTACGAATGTACTTTATTTTTCACAAACTTATAACCAACAATAAAGTTTTTAAAATATGGAAAATATACATTTTGTTAGAATCAAGAGCTCAAAAGTACAAAAATAGTTCTTATATAGTTATTTGATACAATTCTATGATAATATTACCTTTAGATGTGAAGAGACTTTCCAAAGACATAGCTTTATTTTTAAGCATGTTACGTCTTTGGAAAGTCTTATACTCATTTTTAAAATATCTAATTCTGCTCCCAATGATTTATTTTCCAATAATTTTTTGCAAAAGGTGTCGTTATTTTATTGTAGATATTTTGGGTCAAATTTTTAATCCCAGCATTTATCAAAGCATTTTTCGTACTTATTTCAAAATTTCTACATTTAAAAAAAATAAATATATTCGAATCAAATAGTTGTATACCTATTTCAATACTGACTCCCATCTTGCATAGTGTTTTAATTTTCTGATAAATGTAGAATTTTCAGTTATGTTCAGTTTGACTTTCAAAAATCTATAATAGAATTTAGCAGTTAAATTTACAACGGTATTAAAAAATATAATTTTACTAACGGTTTGTTATCAACATCATCGTTTGAAATGACATCATTTGCAGTTATCTTAATTTTCAAATTAATCCTTTTTAAATAGTTTGAGTCAAATCTTAATAATAGGAAGCAACGAATAAAATTAAATTGAAATTTTGTTAACGTCAGAATAATTGTATCTTAAAGTTAATTAATAGGTCTAATAATTCTGCTTTTAACTTTCATCAATACATATGGTTGCAACAACCTTGCAAGATTTTGCAACAGCTTTTGTTGATCACCATGCGTTTTCTTTAAACAATAATAATCTAATATTGAATTAAATTACGATTTTAATGATGACTTTGACCTACTTCAAAAGTGGTTTTATGTTCGTAAGTTAATTATAAATAACAAGTAAAAAAATAATTATGCAATTCAGACTTAATAATATTGTCCCTTACAGAACTTTAGTTGCTGTTATCACTTGGTATAAAATTTATTTTATTTTCTAAACAGTGCCAAAACTCTTTTATTATATTATTGATAGCATCTACTTAATAACTTGACTCTTATACTTGATTTCAATTTCATTGATCCACACAATTTCTATTTAATTAATTATTTAAAATAAAATACATATCGTTCATTAATAGTCAGATAAATAGTGTAATTTGCTCTTTGCAATTCTGAATTAAATAGTGAATTAGCTGTTTGGATAATGCTTATATTAATAAAATGGAATTTATTTCAGTTGCAGAATAGTACTGTTACAGGATAATATTGAAAAAAGTACACTCCTATATTTCAAAAGTTGGATATTTTGCCTCTCTATTGAGTTTAAAATAATATTATTGGCTCATTTTTCTGCAAACTATTTTTTAATATTTAATTTTTGTTATAATATTTACATATAGTTTTTTAATTACATAAAATTTAATTTCAAGTTTTGTAATTTATTAAGTTTCATTTTTTTTTTTAACTTTTAAAATTTTTGAGTTATAGTCTAATTCTTTTAGTTTAAACCTTTAGTATTTTATAACTCATATATGCTTTTTTGTAGTATTTTGCGGTTTATTTAAACTGTTATGTAAACATTCTCATTAATGACCAAGCTGGAGTATTGTAAATTATTGAATAACCACAAAATTGTATTTTTCTTAAGAATTTTCTTTTTGTTAATAACTAATTGAATCAAAATTTAAATCTTCAAATCAACTACTATCCAAGGACATCAAAATTCTGGTAAAATAATCGAAAATTAATTTTATTTAGGTCATTAATTATTTTATTCAGTGATGTAACTCATCTTTCTTAAAACTGTAAATTATTTTCATCTTCTTTTTATCGCCATTAATATACATATGAAAATAATATTTAAAAAGTTGTGTGGTGTGAATAAAAATTGAGTGTGAGTGTTTACTCAGATTTTCTGATTGACACTCTGTTTATAAATGCAAAAAGAGTATCGATAAACTTATCGCTACACTCTACTCAGCATTTTTGACATTTTAAAGTGTACTCAATTTCGATGTGAATAAAGTTTTTATTTATGAGTAAGTACTCGTTAAAAGTTGAGTGTGCTATAGAGTATCTTCAAATTTTTGAAATAAAGTAATATATTGGATGAAATTGCTCAGTTGTCCAAATTATTTGTTTGCAGAAATATAAAATGCTTGATTCTGAAATTGACATCAAAGCTATAATAGCGTTCATCAAACCTACAATACTGAGACAATAAACGGGGTAACACAATAGATCTTAAGAGGTTGCGTTTACATAGAACTCTCTATTAACAAAAAAAAAATTAATTTTCATATTCAAATCTGTACAATGATTTGAAATCGTTTCCATCACAAAAACGTCTGAATCTGTAGTATTTTGCTCTCCAACTATGAATATTTACAAACATACTTAAAATAATTTTTCTGTTTAAAATTATTAAATTAATCTTTATTTATTAAATAATGTATTTATATTTCAAATTTATTATTTTTATTTTATATATTATTTTTTATAGTACACACAAATAGTTTTAAATTTAGATTGAGTGAGAGGAACAAATTTGAGTATAAACCAATACCAGATTGAGGATTCACTCTAAAAAATTTTCTCGAAATTTTATTCTGAGTACTCACTCAATTTTTATTCACACCCATTAACTATCGAATGTATTACTTCGTTTCAATGAACCTACTATTGGCAATAATTTGCTGGCTTTTCTCTTTGTTTCGCAGATTTTTACTTTTTTCAATTTAGAAAATATATTTTAGATACTCTAGTCTCGTAGACAGAATCATCAGAGTAACAATATGGTTTTGGCCACTCATTTTTGTAATTACAAAAAAAAAAATAATTTTATTACCCCACGCATCAATAACGGTGACATCGGAAATGTATTCAAAAAATTTAAAACTCATAAAATGTACATACAAATACAATATTTCAAATTTTCTCAACTGACAATATTGTGTTGGTGACGCAGTGTACTTTGTTTCCAATCTCGATCACTCTAAACACATTGTCTCTGAAATAAACGTCAAATTAAATGTCAAAATATTATGCTCTTGTGAATACCTATTTGTGGATAAATTTTTAAAATATGGACAATTTATTAATTTAATATGGACAATTTCGTAAAAAAATTTTTTTTTGTTTTTTTTTAAGACAAATCTTCTTTGTGCTTCAGCCTTATAGTTAATAAAAGCATCTTTCTTTCGTGAGTCCGTTTACTATTAAAAGTAAAGTAAATTAAAATACGAAGTAAAATGTATACTTAGTTTTCTTTAATTTTTAAACTTATTGCTTGATTAATAAAAAAACTCAACATTACTGTACCAAACTATAAATTTTTGGATACATAAATTAACAAGGTGACGTGAAAATGAGTCGCGGATACACTGCAAAACTAATTACTGATCATGAGACAATGTAAACAATTTTTTTTGACATTTAAGATTATACGTCAATGTTGGCAACGTTGTCGATACATTTACGATGTCACGGTGATTCTCAAAAATATTTCGTTTAAGCTTTAATCTTCTATTCGAAACCTATATTGACATCCAATACAAAAAAATATCAAAATATTGTTCGGAACCTGACAATAAAATTTGTAAATGATATTTTCTCCTAATAGATAATACAATTGCAGATTGTTTTCTTATTTGATTATCAGATTGCCGGTACCTATAAATATTTTAAACCTAATACAGCGCGAAATGAAAAGGTCTTGATGATACATTGTATAAACGAATATATCAACTCATATGCACAATAGATGTCTGTTATTCGCAGTCTGTCCCCCTCCCAACCAGTGTTGAAGTGTTAACTCAAACTGCTTCTGTAAACTTACCCTCCTTAAAAATGCTAACTTAAACTCCTTAGTTCTTGCAGAACATATACTTAAAAAAAATGTATCCTGCTTACGAGTAGTTCGGAAGCAGAGAGCTTTCTTGAATCATTTATTTTACAAATAAGCTGATGAATAGGATGAGCTCATGCTTGAATTTTTTTCTGGAATAATAGTCTAATAATACAGTACCAACCTATAAATAGTTTAGTAAAAACTGAAACTTAATTCATCAACAAAATGAATTCAAAAAAAATATAATAAATAAAAACAAAAACAAAAATATGAAAAAGGATCAACTTAAAGGATAAAAATATAACAAAACTAACATAAATATAACATTAAGCAAAACAAAAACAAATACATATACACCAAATCAAATTAAAACGAGGAGGAAAAATGGTGGGTACACTTGGACGAAAATTTTTAATTTAAACTAATTAGAGACAAATTTAGAAAAAATGGTTGCTAATTAAAGTACCGACAAACATTATTATTTTTTACTATTTGCTTATGAGTGTGTATGTTTATAGTGTTGTGTGTATAAGTATTAAAATGTGCAAGGAAAATCATATTCAAAATGGGGTGCATATTAAGACGATTTTATGCAGTGATGATTTTGAATGATGGTAGTTTACAATGTTGTGATTTTTTTTTTTAGTTTTGATAGAAGTCTGAAAAATTTGCCAAGGCTATTATTAATAATACAATTACATGTTGTTGTAATGCAAAAAGTACTGCCTTACTTAAAAATGTATTCAGAAAGTTTGACTATATACCAGGATGGTAAAAATCTCTAAACTAAACTAAGTGTAAATCATCAGTGGAATTAAATTGTTTGCCTC